>CAUYRT010032498.1:0-14798 GCA_963574885.1 Lepilemur ruficaudatus | reverse complement strand
TTGATATGATACTGAGATGATACTCAGTACTTGGAGTTTAGACTTTAGAGTTCCTGCTGGAATTAGTTAAGACTTTTGAGGCCTTTGGGATGGGATGAATGTGTTTTACATGTGAGAAGGACATGAATTTTGGGGGGCCAGGGGTTAAATGTTGGGACTGAGTATATATGTGTCCCCCAAATTTATATGCCCCCTGTTAATGTGATTGTATTCAGAGGAAATGTCTCTGGTGGTTGTTAGGATTAGATGAGATCATAAGGGTGGAGGCCTCATAAATGGGGTTAGTCTCCTGATAGGAATCCCTAGAGAGTTAATTTTGCTCTCCACCATGAGAGGACACAGTGAGAAGATATTTTTATTTTGAAACAGGAGGCAGGCCTTCGCCAGACACCGAATCTGCCAGTGCCTTGATATTGGACTTCCCGGCCTCTCAGACTGTGAGAAATAAATGTTTGTTATTCAAGCCATCTAGTGTATGGTATTTTGTCTTAGCAGCCCACACTAAGATACAATCCAATTTTAAAATTAGGAAAGAACTTATATAGACATTTCTCCAAATATGTACAAATGGCTAATAAGCACATAGTTCAACATTGTTAGTCATTACGGAAATGAAAATCAAAGCCATGACATACATATTGTTTCACACCCATTAGGATTAGTACTACCAGGAAACAAGAAATGCTGACAAGGATATGGAACGATTGAAACCCTTGTGCACTGTCAGTGGCAATGTAAAATGGTACAGCACTATTGAAAACAGTATGGCAGCTTGTCAGAAAATTAAACATAGGGCTGGACGCAGTGGCTCACGCCTGTAATCCTTGCACTCTGGGAGGCCAAGGCGGGCGGATTATTTGAGCTCAGGAGTTCGAGACCAGCCTGAGCAAGAGTGAGACCCCGTCTCTACCTAAAAATAGGAAGAAATTAATTGGCCAATTAAAAATATATAGAAAAAATTAGCCGGGCATGGTGGCGCATGCCCGTAGTCCCAGCTACTTGGGAGGCTGAGGCAGGATTGCTTGAGCCCAGGAGTTTGAGGTTGCTGTAAGCTAGGCTGACGCCATGGCACTCTAGCCCAGGCAAGAGATTGAGACTCTGTCTCAAGAAAAAAAAGAAAAAAGAAAATTAAACATAGGAATAATATATTAAGTATTTCTACTTCTGGAAAAATAAGAAGATTGAAAGTGAGGTTGCAAATAGGTGTTTGTACACCCATGTGCATAACAGCATCATTCACAGCGGGTAAAATGTGGCAGCTACTCAGGTGTTTAATGAAAGGTGAATCAATAAACAAAAGGTTTTTTGTTAATACACAATGGAGTATTACTAAACTTTGAAAAGGAAGGAAATTCTCACATATGTCGCAACATGCATGAACCATAAGGGTATTATGGTAAGTGAAACAGGCCATTCATATGAAGACATCCTATGTAATTCTACTCAGATACCTAGAGTTGTCATATTCAGTAGTGCTATTCAGTATCATTTGCCAGAGGATAGGGAAATTGGGCAATGGGTAATGAGATGGGTGGTGATAGCTGCACACCGGTATGAATGTTCATAATGTCACAACTTTACACTTAAAATTAAGCTGGTAAATTTTATGTGTATTTTTTACCGCAAAGGAAATGGGGGACAAAAGGCCACACAATACTGCACAGATCCCATGGTACCCTCAGCAGACCAAGATATGGTAGATCTCCTTCTTACTTGTTCTCAGCATTCGTTTTTTTTTTGTTGTTGTTTGTTTTGTTTTGTTTTCCTATATCCAAGAAGGATCTGATGCCACACAGTTCATTTATCTGAGTACACATTTAGATTTGATTCCCAGGTGTGACTCAACCTTCCTCCTCACCAATTCACTGCAGGCCTGGACCCTATTCCCAGAGCCAGGGCCTTTGCTAACCCCATCCTATTATCTCTTGAGAAGGGATAATTTTAATTTCCTCCATATAAAATTTGCAGAATATATATCGATAATTTGAGCAAATAGAACATTTTGCTGATGAACTAATCTTTTAGAATATGAGAAGAAATTAAGTAGAATATAGTACCAAAAAATAAGAGACCTTAACTATGGAAAATTCATGCAATGTAATAGGTAATGTGTAATTATATACCACTAATTCTGTATCTGGGCTAAAGGGATAGTTCAAGAAATGGGAGCAAAAGAGGTCCCTCCAAGCACTACGAGAGAAGAAATGCCTGATGTTAATAGTAGTTTCAGTGTTGGTGGTTAAATATGTGATAAAACATGCAAGTTTCCAGGACAGATTCATGAGGGGAAAGTTGCCCTCCCATTATTACAGAATGTATGAGAGTCAATTTTTAATTGAAGGTGAGTAAATTCTTTTCACCCAACTTTTATTTGCAAATTAGGATTACTTGTTTTCCTTTTGCTTGTTAGTGATCGCTCTAGTGTTCGTCACTGAAGTCATAACACAATCAGTATAGTATTCTGTGAGATGCAAGCTGTAAGGCTACAAGGCCTACTCGGGCATCTCACAGGGCCAACACTATTTGTCATTTGTCAGTATGATGCAACTTGGCCCAGAGATTTCCAGGAGACAAGGCCACCTCAGCACAGATGCAACTTTCATAAACCTCAAAACAAAGTTACCCTTACAAGAATAGCTTAAACACCCTTTATGAAGGAAACACATGGTGACTGACCCAGACTGAATACAGGTAAGAAAGGGAGAAGACTCCCAGAAACTCAGAATGGTCTCTGGACAGAGACTGTCTCGGTCAGTTGGTCATCTGACCCCTGACTGTGTCTTGCCTGTGGCGTGGATCTGCTCTCACTATCTGTCTTGTAATAGCCCTGCCAGGATGAGCTGTGTGAGCATTAGACAGTGTGTGAGGCTCATCTTTGACATGAATTGCACAGAAGGGGAGAAGTTCCTTCTGTGGAAGGTGTTTAACAAGGACCTCATGAAACCCCTGAACATGACAATCAGCTTCAGAGGTCCGTGATATACAGCTTATTTCCAGAGATGTATGAAAATACTACTTTTCCTGTGATCCCTCTGAATTAGGAGTCAGCTTAGATTCCAGCTGTGCCTTATACTTGGCACGAAATTATGTTCATATAGTTCGACCTATCACATCACTCTTGTGTTTGGATTCAGTAACATGGCAAATCAAGCACTAAGTGGGGTTTTTAGTTTCTTGGGACAGACAGTGGCAGCAGCAGTGGCAATGCCTTTTGGCAGCTGACAGTTTGTTTCCTGTCCCTATTTGATGGCATGAGTTTCTGTGGCATTCAGTGGGCATCCTCCACACTGGTTCTTTCCATATCTTTGCAGTTCTGAAATGTGATGGTTTGGGCATTTTTTTTTTTTTGTTTTTTAGATGTTTGACCCTCAAAAATTTTCTGAGTTACCCAATATCCCTATAATTGTAGATATATTTTTTGCACCTTGTTTTTCCCCATGCATTTCAGCAGCTGAGCAACTCCTAGTCCTACATCATCACTGTTTCAAGGCAGCTAGATTTAATGTAAGATCAAAGATATATCCTACATAGCCATCTCTCACTGGGGCTTTAGGCAGGCAGTTGGTGGGCACAAGGTCTTGTTGAGTGTTACAATGGGCTCATTGAATGTACTTTGCCCAGGAATGGCGGAATGGTAACTGTCTGAGGGATCTGACCTCGTGAGTCCCTGATCTTTTGCCAGGTGAAAGACATGTCACTGGAGGGATGTTCCTATTGCTGTTCACCTGTCTGATTAAAAGTCTCTCCAAGTGAGTAAGTGATTCTATAAAAGCAGCAAGCAAGATTTTGCTTCTTAGGGATTTTCTTTTTTCTTTTTCTTTTTTAAGGGGAAAGGGTTGTGAGGAGGGGTGCTCAGTTTCATTGGTTTCTTTGTTGTTGTTGTTGAGACAGAGTCTCTCTATGTTGCCCTGGGTAGAGAGCAGTGGCATCATCATAGCTCACAGCAACCTCCAACTGCTGGGCTCAAGCGATCCTCCTGCCTCAGCCCCCTGAGTAGCTGGGACGACAGACATGCACCACAACACCTGGTTGGTTTCTTTTTTTTAAATTTCTTTTTGGTAGAGAAAGGGTCTCACTTTTGCTCAGGCTAGTCTCAAACTCCTAAGCTCAAGCAATCCTACTGCCTCAGCCTCCCAGAGTGCCTAGGATTACAGGTGTGAGCCACTGCGCCCGGCCAAGACTTTTTTGAATCTAGAATCACAGTTCTCACTGCACATCCAGCATGGAGTCCGATCATAAAATCAAGAGGGGAATTTTCTCAACATGTGCATTAAGCACAGAAAGTTACCCACACATAGATTGGAAGGTTAATACTATTGGGTTTGTGTGTCCCGTGGAAAATGTCAACTACCAACTCTTTCCCACTGGTGGGATATCATGCTGTGTGATCCTGATCCACACCTTTTTTTTTTTCTTTTTTTGAGATAGAGTCTCACTCTATTGCCCAGGCTAGAGTGCTGTGGCATCAGCCTAGCTCACAGCGACCTCAAATTCCTGGGTTCAAGCGGGACTCCTCAGCCTCCTGAGTAGCTGGGACTACAAGCATGTGCCACCATACCTGGCTAATTTTTTCTATATATTTTTAGTTGTCCAGCTAATTTCTTTCTATTTTTAGTAGAGATGGGGTCTCCCTCTTGCTCAGGCTGCTCTCGAACTCCTGACCTCAAGTGATCCTCCTGCCGTGGCCTCCCAGAGCGCTAGGATTACAGGCATGAGCCACCTTGCCTGGTCCTATTGTTTTTTTGTAAAGACACTGAAAGTAGGAATTAATTGCCTGATGGACAATACAGCCGCATACATTTCAAAGTTCTCCAGGAACACACAGTCAAAAATTGATCCAAAATAAATATCTTTCCAGTGTAAAATGGACACCTCACAGTTTTATTGAACACACCTCATGGCTTGAGGTTTGACTGAGAGCTCCTCTGCTCAGGCTAGGGCTATGAGATTTAAGCTTCCCACTAGAGGCAGGGCGCTGTGGCTCACGCCTGTAATCCCAGTCCAGGTGGGAGGATGGCTTGAAGCCAGGAGTTCGAGACCAGGTTGGGCGATATAGTGAGACTCTGTTCTCTACAAAAAATAAAGAAAATTAGCCGAGGGCCACGGATACCCGTAGTCACAGCTACTCACAAGGCTGAGGCAGGAGGATTGCTTAAGCCCAGGAGCTCCAGGCTGCAGTGAGCTATGATTGAGCCACTACTTTCCAGCCTGGGAGACAGAGTGAGATCCTGCCTCTAAAACAAAAAACAAAACAAACAAACCCCAAGACGTTCTAAGGATTCCTTTTCTAAAGTGCCAGATGTGTTGGGGGTGAAGAAGGGATTGGTACAAGCCTCAACCCTGTCAACTGTCAAAGATCAAAATGTAGCCAGATCCTTTGTTACAGATGATGAGGTCACTTTTAAGTGTCTGCATTTGTAAACAAGGGCCACAACTCCATGCATGGCCTCCCAGCCTTATGCTAACCTTGGGAAGGCATCTCACCCTCCCGTTCCAGTCTGGCGTGACCTTCCCCCTATGTCCCCTCAGCTCTAGACAAAAGGCCTCGCTTTATCTGGAAGCTGAGTCTAGAATATCCTGCGCGCACTTGTGTCTCCGCGCTCAGAAGCAGCTGCGGGCAGACACCAGTGTCAGAGCTGGTCTGGAACAAGTTCTGCGTAAATGGAAATATCCTTGGCAGTGACAGATGCCTGGCCCCGGGCGAGTGCAGGGTGGGCTCAGCTACGCGACTTCCGGCCCGGCTGTCAATCAGGCAAAGGAGACGGAGCCTGGCGCTCTGACTATCCAATCAGAGGCTCCGCCGGGCAGGCGCGGCGGGGGTGGGGTGGCGACGCTGCGCTCGCCGCGGGGACGTAGCCAGCGGTTCGGGCTGCGCTCGGCCTCGGGTCTGCCAGCCCCGGCAGGGCCTCGGGTGGCGTTGGCACCTGTGCGGGCCGCGGGAGCCGTGGGGAGGAAGCCGGGTCATCCCGGGAGCCGGGAAATGGTGAGTGTGCGGGGCCAGGGCTCCCCCAGACCGCGAGGAGGGGCTGGTTGGAACCGGCTGTGGCGGGACCCGGGCCTCCCCGCGGTCCGCTCCGGAGTCGCCGCTGGTGCAGCTCGGGCCTCCGTCCCTCCGGCCGGCGGGGTGGGGCTGGGCCGGCAGCCGGGCCCCCGGGCGTCTTGTCTCGTCCCTGCACGGCGACCTCGGCCCGGCAGCCCTCTCTGGGCAGCTCCGCGCCCGCAGCCCCGCGTGTCCCCAGATTGTGCAGTGACGGCGGGAGGGTCATCGGGGGAGGGTCCCGACTCCGTGTGTGGGGGTCGTGCGTGGGCGGGGCTGCGGTCTGTGGGGTCCGCAGAACCTTCTATCTCCCAGGGGAAGACCTGTTTACCCCTGAGTTTTCCAAGTGTACGGGAATCAAGGTCTCAAATCCATGACCGTGCCCCCCAGCCTAGCTCTTTTTAGGGCTGACCATAAATCCCGAAATTTCCAGATCCCTCCCGAATTCCCGAATGCCAGCTGCTTCTCTCCAGTTCATAACGTCATTATCAGCTGTTTGTCCTCCGTGGTGCGTTTCAGCCAGCGCCGTATTTTAATTATCATTTTCCACAGAGGAATGAATGGTACTTTTTCAAAAAAAAGATTTAATTGATGTTTTTGGATATTTGCATGAAAACAAAGTAGAATATAAGCACCTGGAGCTCCGTTGTATGAAACACTTGTGCTTCTCCTCCCGGCATCTCTCCTGGGGCCTGACATCCTGTGGGAACTCCTCTGGGTTGAGGCTCCTCTGTGGAAAATTTCCTGGGTGATCTGTCCTTTCAGCTCAGGTTCCAGGTCAGCACTGCCCCTCGCGGGGTTTGTCACCTTGAAAAGACTTATGCACTTACCAGAGTCTCATTTTTTCAATAAATGTAAAATAAACATAACCAAGACATCTTGAGAGGGGATGTAAAAGAGGTGAATTTCAGAAAAAATAAAATATCCAAATATTACGTTGCATTTGTTAAAAATTCTTCTTTCTGTTTTTTCTTCTGCAGAGGATGTGTAGTAAGTTTCTCAGGTCTGTTTATTTCCTTTTGGGTGATTTCAAATGGAATTACAAGGCTTAGATTTACAATGCCCAGAATTGTACAAATAGGATTGTTTACCAAACTATTTCTTGCCATGGAAATAATAATTGACTGGCATCTTCATTTTCTTTCTTTTCTTTTTTTTTTTCTGAGACACAGTCTCGCTCTGTCACCTGGGCTAGAGTGCAGTGGCATCATCATAGCTCACTGCAGCCTCCAACTCCTAGGCTCAAGCCATCCTCCTGAGTAGCTGGGACTAGAGGCATACGCCACTGTGCCTGGCTAATTTTTTTCTATTTTTTTCTTTAGTAGAGATTGGGTCTCACTCTTGCTCAGGCTGGTTTCGAACTCCTGAGCTCAAGCAATCCTCCTGCCTCGCCCTCCCAGCGTGCTAGAATGACAGGGATGAGCCACCACAAAGGAATAGATATGTGTGGGTTTTCTTGTTGAGCTAGAAAAAGTGTCTTACAACTTTCTTCCTTTTTTTATAGGTATGTAATGGGTTTGAGTGCTTTTGCTGATTTCTTCAAACACTGTTTTTGTTTCTTTTAAATGTCAGCACTGAAGGAAGGATTGTTAGAGGTCAGGAGTTCAAGACTTACCCGGGCAACATAGCCAGACTCCCATCTCTACAAAAAATTAAAAAGAAAAAAAAATTAACCGGAGATGATGTCGGGCACCTCTGGTCCCAGCTACTCTGGAGGCTGAGGTGTGAGGATGGCTTAAGCCTAGAAGTGGAATTTTTTTGTTTGTTTGTTTTTTTGTGTGTGACAGAGGTCTTGTGTTGACCAGGCTTGTCTTCAACTCCTGTCCTCAAGAGATCCTCCCACCTCAGCCTCCCAAAGTGCTGGGATTATGTGAGCCACTGTGCCCAGCAGAGCCCAGGAGTTTGAAGCTGCAGTGAGCTGTGATCACACCACTGCACTTCAGTCTGAGTGACAGAGTGAGACCCTGTCTCCAAATACATAAATGAATGAATGAAATGACGGAGTGAGACCCTGTCTCTAAATAAATGGGCAAATGAATGAATGAATGAATGAACAGATGTGTATCAATGTTGGTCCAGGCCACTTGGCTGGCAAACAGATGCTGAGGCCAGTGACTCTAACCCTTGAGCCTACAAAGGGAGGTCATTGAAGGCCCAGTTGGGTCTTCCCGGGGAGTCTCCCCCAGCAGGTGTCCCAGCTGCTCACACCCACCATGGAAGGAGCCTTTTGAGCTAAGAGAAGCTGCACAGCACAAGCGACAGAAGCTGAAGATCCACATGTACCTTGAGGGGTTGGGTGGGGGGAGCGATGCCCTTTCTGAGTTTTACTTGTGGTTTCCTTGGGCCTATTTTTAGAATACCTGGTTTGAGTTTTGCAACTGTTGTGTAGGTGCATCCGTGTGATTTTTCCATACTAAGAAATTTGTAAAGGTCAGGAGTTCTGTCTCCTGGACTCAGGGTTAATGAATTTGGGAGTTCATTTGGGTCAGAACTTTCATCTGAACCCAGCCGAGACTTTCCTTGCTTGCGAGAATTGAAGGGCCAATTTCCCTGTCACCAGGGGAGAGGAGAGCATGTGGGGCTCCCAGAGTTCATTCCTGTGGCTGCCTGGGTGTCCCTGTCCTTCTTCTCCAGGGACTGACCCCCTCTAGGGGTTATACCCCAACAGGGAGAGTGTGGACTCCAAGCTTGTGTATGTGTTTAACGTTCTAAATGTAGTTTGTCCTTTTCAACTGTGGGGAAGCAGGCTGCTTATCTGAGGTGATTAGAATATTTGTGGGATTTTTTTCCCCTTTGGAGTCCTTTATCTGTTGAATATTGCAATACTTTAGTTCTAACTTCTGTTAAAACTTTGTAATTTCACCCCCTGTGTTAACGTGTAAGCTTTTTTTTTAGCTTCTTGGGCTTGAAATATAAGTTGATTGAAAGACATGATGTGACTAAGGCAAGAAAATTCTGTAACCAAACAGAGTATTTGTTCCTTTGAGCAAGAACATTTCAAGATGAGAGATGGGTGTATTTATGTTCTCAAGTACATTTTTCATTTTTAGTTCTGTTTTTATATGTGCATGTCCTAGAGTGCTTTGAAATTTAAAAAGCTATACCTATTGCAGGTGGATTCCCATTTTTACTAATAAGAGGAAAATGCAATTGAATTTCTCTTTTATTTGATATAGGAAAACTACTCAAAGCTTATACATATCTTTGAAAAATCCTAATATATTTAAGAAATTAGGCCCAAACCCTAATACATTATAATATGTAACTCATTCCTGATAATACCTCCCAGTGTGACATGGTGGAAGGACACACTATGCTGCAGCTTGTCATGGTTAGGAAGACATTTGAAAGTTTTCATTTTTATGGTTTGCACTTGGGTAACTGTTAATATTTCAGTGATTAAGTCTTAGAATGGTTTGCTATGTAGAACATTTTAAATTTAAAAAAGCAAAAGTAAGTTAATGAAAAAGATTATTACTTAGTGAAATATGATTTATGTAAACTTATCTGTTTATTTTTAAGAATTAATGCATGCAGAGGTTCAATAAAATCCACAGTGGTAAAGTCTAACTTGAGAAGACTCAGTGCCAACATATCCTGGTCTGCTCCAGCCATGCCCAAATACCCACTTTTGGTAATTTTTTGAGCATCCTGTCAGTGTTTTTTTTTGTTTGTTTGTTTGTTTTAATAAAAACAAACACTTGCAAATGCATTTTCTTACTCGTGTTTGTTCTTATTATGGGTGGTCAGAGCCACATTTTTTTTTATTTTGGCCGTGGACATCGTAAGCCTCACACTTCCCCCTTCTTGAGCTGCACACTTGGACAAGCTGTGTCTACACTGGAACCACAGCTTTGCTGGTGACCGTAGGAATCGGTGCTGTGAACATACTGACCGCCTCCACCTGGGCCTGTGTTCTCTTGCTCTGACTTGCCAGCCTGCTCTGCTGCCGACGGCTGGCATGCACTTTGAGCAGCTGCTCTGAGCTCTGTTTCTGCGCGTTGCGTGTTGAGCCTTACCAAGTCTGGGTTCTGTGCTCAGCTGACTGGAGTCAGCAGTTTTCATAGCTCCTTGGCATTTAGGAACAGGAAGATAGGATTGGGACCCTCCGTACAGTGGACCTGGGTGGTGCGTCTTGGCCTGGACCTATATGTGTGTTTTGGAGTGAAGCCGTGAATACCTATGTGCTTGGCCCTGGTGTACAAGGTACTCAAGGGAAGACTACTGCAAGAGCAGTCATTTTTTTAAAAACAGGAAGAAAACAGAGAGGGAATTCAGCCATTAGATGGTGGCGGAGTCCACACTCCTAACAGCATAGGGCTCATCAGGAGCCTTAAGTGCTGCTGCTGTTGCTGCCCTGCCCCTATTGCAGCGGGGATGCTGACCCTCAGGATTATAGGGGACAATACCCATGGTTCCCCTGCAGCACTGCAAAGGGTTTATTTGAACCCAGCTGAAGCCCAGAGTCCTTAAACCCTATAAAGCAACCATCTTAATGGGGGAAGCCCCTAAGCATGATAATAGTGATTTGTGGCTCTCTAGAGGGAAAAATTTATAAATATCAGAATAGAGAGGACACCTCTCCTGAAATATATCCAGGAACAAAACAAACAAACAAACAAGCAAAATCCAAGGTATGAAGGAAGAGAGGAAAGCAACAAAAGAAAAAATGCTGGGTCAAATGTTCATAATTTGACCCAGTTGGAAATCTGAAATATTCTAAAGGAATTTACACAACAAAAAATATAAAAAGTGTCTCTACATCATAGGGTCTGTCTTAATTTTCAGATCTTATATGATGCATTAATTGACAAAGCTTTATATAGGGTCAACCAATACTAGGGCTCAAATTATAGTTATGCCCAGGAGACCTGCGAAATTTAAGCAAGATATCCCCTGATAATCTTAGGGGAGTTTCTGAATATAAAATGGAGGACAATTAGGTGTGTCTCACCTTAACCATCATCTGTTGTCTTGCCTAAATTCCTCATGATCATAGCACCCATTGTCCTAAAGATCTCATAGCAGGTAAGCTCTGAACCAGTGAGTCATATGAAATTTAAATTAAGTCTTTGCACTTACAGATTGGTTTGACACAATGGGACCCCACAGACCTTACTCCCCAGTTAAGTTAGTTACTATGGGCGAATATCAATTGAACAGTGCCTTGAAAGATTGAAACCTATTTAGTGAAGAGGTAATTATTCCCAGTGCTTTTTTTAAAAGCCTGGTTTGGCCTGTTCTCTTTCTTTCTTCTTTCTTTTTCTTTCTGTCTTTTTTTTCTTGAGATAGTATCTTGCTCTGTTGCTTGGGCCAGAGTGCAGTGGCATCATCATTCCTCACTGTAACCTCAAACTCCTGCCTGGGCTCAAGCAATCCTCCTGCCTCAGCCTCCAGAGTATCTGGGACTATAGGTGTGCACCACCATGCCCAGCTAAATTTTTTTTGTTTTGTAGAGACAGGGTCTTGCTCTTGTTCAGGCTGGTCTCGAACTCCTGATCTCAAGCAATCCTCCCGTGTAGGCCTCCCAGAGTGCTAGGTTTACAGGCAGACATTTTCTTTCTTTTTTTTTTTGAGACAGAATCTCACTCTGTTGCCCAGGCTAGAGTGCCGTGGCATCAGCCTGGCTCACAGCAACCTCAAACTCCTGGGCTCAAGTGATCCTTCTGCCTCAGCCTCCTGAGTAGCTGGGACTACAGGCATGTGCCACCATGCCTGGCTAACTTTTTCTATATATTTTTAGTTGTCCAGCTAATTTCTTTCTATTTTTAGTAGAGACAGGGTCTCACCCTTGCTCAAGCTGGTCTTGAACTTCTGACCTTGAGCAATCCTCCCACCTCGGCCTCCCAGAGTGCTAGGATTACAGGTGTGAGCCACCATGCCCGGCCTCAACTATCTGTTATTGGTATCTAGATTAATGCCATTATGATCTGAGGCATATTGTGTATGATTCCTATTCTCTGTGTTTTGTTGTGTTTTTTCCCACAGTGTAATTGTCTTGCTGAATGTTCCTTATAAACTTGAGAAGAATGTGTATACTGCTATCGTTGGATGAAGTATATCATGGATTTCAATGAAATCCATTTGTTTGATGATTCTGTTCAATTCAGTCTTATCCTTCCTGATTTTCTACCTGCTGGGTCTCTTAATTCCTGATAGAAGGGTGTTGAAGTTTCCAACTATACTAATGGATTCATGTATTTCTCTTTGCAGTTCTATCAATTTTTGCCTTGTGCATTTTGCCACTCTGTTATTAAGCACACATACAATAAAGATTGCCACGTCTTAGAGAACTGACCCCTTTGTCATTATGTAATACCCCCTTTTATCTCTGTGAGTTTTCCCTGGACTGAAGTCTTCCTTGTCTGAATTTAATAAAGCTATGCCAGTATTTTCTTGATTAATGTTAGCATGGTATATCTTTCTCTATCCTTTAACTTTTAATCTATGCTTTATATTTAAACTATGTTTCTTAGAGACTACATATAATGGGGTGTAATTTATAAATTCACTATATGACAGTTTTTTCAATTGTTGTATTTAGACCATTGATGTTTAAATGATTATTGATATATTTGGATTAATATCTGCCATATTTCTTCCTGATTTCTATCTATTGCCCTTATTGTTTGTTTCTTTTTTGTCTTTGACCTTTTTTTCTGACTTCTTTGGCCGTAACTGAGCATTTTACCTGTGTCCATTTTTTGTCCTCTTTGCATATCAATTAAACATATATATATTTTTGCTAATTTTAGTGGTTTCTTTTAGCAATATACCTGTACAACTAACCCAAGTCCTCTTTCAATTAACACTATATAAATTTGTTTGCTATGCAAGTACTTCACAACAGATTATTCCGGATTCCTTCCTCTCTGTTCCTTATAATGTTGCTGGCATTCATTTCATGTATCCATAAGCTATAATTATTGTATACTTTATTGCTATTATTATTTTAAACAAACTCGTATCTGTCAGATTAATTTAAAAATGGCCAGGTGGGATGGCTTACACTTCTAATCCCAGCATTTTGGGAGACCCTAGGCAAGAGGATTGCTTGAGGCTGGGAGTTTTCAAACCAGTCTGGACAACATAGGAAGACCCTGTCTCTACAAAAAGTTTTTTAAAAAAATTCACTTGGCATGGTGGTGCACACCTGTAGTCCTAGCTACTTAGGATGCTAAGGTGGGAGGATCTCTTGGGCCCAGGAATTTGAGGCTGCAGTGAGCTATGCTTGTGCTATTGCACTCCATCCTGGGCAACAGAGTGAGACCTTGTCCCTAAAACAACAACAACCACCACCCCCCCCCAAAAAAAAAGGGAAGAAAAGAAAACCAAGTACCAAATGATTTCATTTTACTTTCATCTTTTCTTTCTCAAACTCTCTACGTTTCTTTATCATTTATCTTCTTGTAATGAATTAATTTTAATGTCTTTTGCAAAGCAAGTGTATTGGGGACAAATTCCCTCCATTTTTGTTTGTCTCAGAAAATCCTCCTTCCTTATTTTTGAGGGATGATTTTGCTTGATGTAGAATTCTAAAAGGCAGTTTTCTTTCTTTAAATACTTTAAGTATTTCACTCTACTCTCTTCCTGTGTCCATGGTTTCTGAAAAGAAGTCTGATTTAAATTTATCCTTGTTCCTTATAACTATGTGTTTTTTTTTGTTTTTTTTTTTTACCTACTGGCTTCTTTCAATATTTTCCTTTTGTGTTAGGTTTTCTATATTTTCAAAATGATGTGTCTAGGTGTACCTTTTTTGGTATTCATCCTGCTTAGTGTTCTCTGAACTTCCTGGATCTGTGATTTGGTGTCTGTCATTAATTTTGGGAAGACCTCAGTCATTGTTTCGATTCATTCTTCTTCCTTTCTTTCATTCATTCATTCATTCATTCTTCAGAATTCATTCATTCTTCCTTTCTTTCTCTCATTTTTCTCTTTTACTCAGTCTTGTGTATATGTTACACTTTTGTAATTGTCCCATGGATCTTTGATATTCTATTCTGTCTTTTTTGTTTTTTTTTTCTCTTTGCATTTCAGTTTAGAAAGGTTCTATTTACTTTTCTTTAGGGTCACTGATTTTTTTCCCCCTCAGACATTTCCACTGTATTGATGATTCCTAAAAGGCATTCTTCATTTCTATTGAAGTGTTTCTTGTTGTTGTTTTTGTTTTTTTTAATTCCTAGCATTCCCTTGTGATTCTTTCTTAGTGATTCCATTTCCTGCTTATGTTACCTATCTGTTCTTGCATGTTTTGTCCACTATTTCCATTAGGGCCTTTATTAATCATGGTTGATAAACATTTCTGTCTGGTAATTCTAACACCTCTGCTGTGTCTGAATCTGGTTCTTTGCTTCCCTCTCTCTTCAGACTGTGTTTTTAAAGCCTTTTAGTATGCCTTGTAACTTTTTGTTGCAAAATGGACTGGAAAAAAGGAGCTGAGATAAATAAGTCTTTAGTATGAGGTTTTAGGTTTATCCTTCTAGTGTTTAGGTAAATAGTAAATTATGTTTAGTATTTACTTTAGCTGTAGGTGTCAAAGGCTAAAATATCCTCTGGTATTTTTGCTTATCTTCCCTGTCAGCTTCAGGGTTCTCTAAAGACTACTTCTTCTTCTTCTGGTTCTTTTTTTTTGAGAGACTGTTTCACTCTGTTGCCTGGGCTAGAGTGCCATGGCATCAGCCTAGCTCACAGCAACCTCAAACTCCTGGGCTCAAGCGATCCTCCTGCCTCAGCCTCCCGAGTAGCTGAGACTACAGGCATG
>CAUYRT010032497.1:0-36513 GCA_963574885.1 Lepilemur ruficaudatus | reverse complement strand
AAAAAAAAAAAAAAAAAAAAAAAAGAATAGGAGATTCAAAATCATAGTTACTCTCATGTAACCAGTGCTCAGCTACAGTCATTTAAGTCCATATGGCATTATGTGGGCTAATGATACAGTTATGGTTCAATGGCCTTTATTGTTCTTAAAAATTAAAAACCTATACTGAACAAAACACAGTTCATCTTAATACTGAAAAACACACACACCTGAAGAAAATAATGTGACAACAGCAACTGCTTCTTGGCACTACCTTATGTCTTCTTAGACCCCTGCTCTGTGAAGGAAAGGAGGAGAAATCCAACTCAATATTGAGCTGGTGTCTTTTGATAAATTGGGAAGGCTGAAGTATGAAGCCAAAAGCAGCAAGAAAAGATTATTCTGACACCTTTTAGATTTATAGACTTCCCAGTCTACTCAATGGCCATTCATCTCACCTGGCCTGCCAGAGTCGCTCCACCAGCCTTCTGGGTGAGTGCTTATTACCAACAAGGCAGCAATCAAATTATTGTAGGGAATTTACTGAGTGAGATAAATAAAAGCTGCCTAAGTTGGTGTTTCTCATAGGGCTTTCTCTGGAACATAAGTCTTATGAGAAGTTCTAAAAATGTCCCATAGACACATAAGTGTTGTCAACACTGCATACCCTAAACCCTCGAGTGAACACAATAGCATTGTAAAGGCACTGACAAGAGCTACAGTAAAGAAAGCTGTTTGGCTCTGTTTCACTCAGCATTTACTAAGGCCCATCGCATTCTTCGTCTTCTTCTTTTTCTTCTTTTTTATTTTAAAGAGAACAGGAGTCTCACTATGCTGTCCAGGCTGGAGTGCACTGACTATTCACAGGAGCAATTGTAGTGCACACACATATAGCCTTAAATTCCTGGGCTCAAGTGATCCTCCTGCCTCAACATTCTTTATTTAATTAAAACCTGTGGAAATTCTTTGGACACTTTGGAAAAGCGTAGACTAGGTACTTGCCTGAAAGAAGATCTGGGGGAGAACTATTTTGGAGGTAGTGATGGCTGTTAAATCTCATGATTAGATGAAGAAAAATCAGAAGGAATATTGCAGGTCTGTATTAATGATTTCCACCACTAAAAGAGAGAAATGTACCAGCAGATCACAGTCATTAAAAATGACCCATTGGTGGACAGCAAATTACATACTGGGGAACCAATGCTGGAGAAAAATCAAAGAGGTGGAGGTCATGGTTTATTTCACTTGTAGCGCTTTTCAAATTCAGTCCTAACCAAACCTGATTAAAGTAAATCCCTTTTTTACAGCCTGTGGAGTCTATAAGATTATGGTGTTAATGGAAGTGTGATTCGATCCGTCAGTAATGGTGCATGTCGGGACCCTGGCGCCTCTGACAAGTCCATTTTTTAAGACGTATTTATTGTTTTTTTCTCCCTTCTGTTCTCTGCATTGCGGGGTTTAATTGAACAGTTTAAAGTGATTCTTCTTCAAGGCCCATTAATTGATTTTATTTGTGTATTCTCTAGGGGTCAAGGAAAAGGGAAAAAAAACAATAAAATTGCAGCTTTGCTTTTCGCTGTCATATTCTCTCTGACAATTCATAGCTCTGATTTTTTTGTTTCTTTTCTCTGCCTCAGTCTTTTTTCTTACGATTTTTGCAAGGTGGAATATTATTTGTTTTGTTTCATATCACTGATTCATTAAATGCTGATAGTGGTTCTCCATTAAGAAAATAATGAGTCCAAACTGATCAACCCCGTGGTATTTAGGAGTCCTCATAATAAGCCAAAACAAAGGGAAATATATCAATGAAACAGGCCTGAAACTTATATTCTGACAACAAAACACCATAGAATTTTCTTTCTATCATAATAGGACAAAGTCTCTTGAGGTTTGATGTTGTGACATGTGTATACACACAGAGAGCATGTTCATATTACTCACACCACCCAACCCCTGATCTGAATGGTCTCAGGTCTGCTAAGTAAGAATGAAGATGCTGTATGGATTGCAAAATAGTACACTCAGGAGGTGGAAATTGCAGATGGAAACTGAGATTCCACCAACGGCAGAAGCTACATATGTGTGCACACATGTCATGACATCACCCCTCGAGAGATTCTGTCTTGTCGTGTCAGCATCATATGATGTTACACTATTGTGTCATACAATATAATTGGTATCATTTTTGAATATTTATATCAGGCAGGAGCTAATTCTCACAGTGATGTTATGAAGTAAGTGTTACTATTCCCACTAAATTGTCAAGGCCCGAGACTCAGTGACGTGAAGTAGTCTTCCAAGGATATAGATGGGGTTTAAATACGGGTCTGATTTGCTCTAATGCCTCTACTTTTCTGCCACTGGGATATGCTGTTGCCTTAAAAGCTCAGTTTGCAATGGCTTTTATTTCATTTAAGATGGGAACATAATAAAGCCATTTAAAGGTGAGTACATTTTATTTTTTACCCCTGCATCCCCAGAGTGGGCCCCGACACACATCAGTCGAAAGATGGAATAAGACACCTGCTCCATCAACACCATGTTATTCCAGCTCTGAGCTTCCCTCCAAGACCAGTCCTCTGTGGGCCGTGTGCTGACAAGGCTGGGATAAAAGGTATCAAAGAACAGGGATGTAAACAACAAGATAGGGCCTAACGCACGGTAGACAAACACCCCCTAGCCCCTTGATCATTATTTTTTCTTCTTATGCCATATCCTTCTCTTTGCACATTTCCTGTCCCTTATACCAGCTCCCTAGATGAAGTCCCCAGTGACACTTAAGCTTAGGTCTTTCATAGAAATCCAGGTCATTTTATCTTTAACACACACTTGTATAAATATGCCATTGGCTTCTGGTTCCCAATTATCTTCCTCTGAATTTTTTGAGAGAGATTGAGAGTTTAAAGTTGGTATTGAGATTGAAAGAAAAAGCCAAGGAGGTAAAGGAATATCTAGAAGGACGTGTTTTTTGTTTGCTTGATTTACTTTTATCAATAGTGGAAAGGAGAAAGTGACAAGTTCCAAATTTACTTCCAGCAGATCAACAGAACATCTTCAAGGAAAAGGCACGTATATTTCAGAACCTGTCAGTAAATGGGACATTTCACAAGGGCAACCTTCTTACTGAAAGGTGCGCTCCATGAACTTCACGGTCATACGGCTCAGAGAAGGCAGCGTTGCTGTCTCAGCTCTGCACCGTCCCTCTGCTCAGGACACGCACCTTCCTGGAAACTCTTCAACTTCATTCACTGTTAATTTTTTTTAAATTTTTAATTATTATGGGTGCATAATAGATGTATATTTTTATAGGATGCATGTGATGTTTAGATACAGGCATACAGTGTCAATTAATCAAATCAGGGTAATCGGGGTGTCCATCACCTCAGGCATTTAACATTTCTTTGTGTTAGGAACATTCCAATGAAGTGACTATCATCAACAATAAGTTAGGGTATCTCCATTCATTTTCGACAACTTTTACTACTTTTGTGAGACTGTTCAATGATCACTTCCAGGACTATATCTGTTTCCTGCTAGATTTTAACAGTAAAATTCTTCAAAGGGCTGGTAAGAAAGAGTGGTGCTAAGGAGAGCTGTCCCAGTCTAAAGCCAGGTATAGCAAATAGGGATGGTTGGAAGGAGTGGTTACAAACTCTCAGCGAGTAGTGGCAGGTGGTGACCACTACAAAGGGAATGAAAACATGGTTACGTTTTTGGGAATTACTGTAAGAGAGGAGAACATGCTTTGGGATGTGACCTATCCCTGATCAGTGGACAGATTGGTGTTCAGAAAGACCCATACTCCTCCCCACTCTGAGATATGTGCCCTCCTCTGGGTCCCCAGAACCTGCAAACCACTACATCAAAATAAGTGCCACACTCTATCATAAGCTTTGGTTTGCACAGATCTCCCCTAGAAGGTGAATTGAGTCATATTCATCTCCGTGTCTCTAGTTCCTCCCTCAGTACCTGGCATATAAGAGGGGCTCAATAAATACTTTCTAACACAAATGAAAGAATGAATATAAAAAGATTTCTTGGTAAGAACTACTATAAATTTGTGATGGACCTATAATTCTTGGAGATAGTGGGGCAAAAAACACAGTAGGGTAAAGGATTGGTCCAGAAAGAAAACAGGGATGAATTTTGAATTTAGCATTATAAACGTTAAATAAGGCTCTTATTTGATTATCCAGAAAATACAGTATTTGTGTGGAAATCTTTTTCAAATTCAAAACAACAACTTAGGGAAGAAGCTTTAAAATCCAATCTGCATTGCTCATGATCAAACACTCATCTGTATAGAGGGCTTGTATATAGATATAAATAGAAATAAATATTCACCTTAATGGGGTAGCCCTAAAGATGCTAAATCCAGATAACCAGTTTGTGAGTTCTTCACTCTTGGAATTGCCTGTTACTACTGTTCCCTGCTCAAGCAACCATGTTGTGAGTAGGTGTGTGTATAGTGGGCTAGAGGGAAGAGAAAACTGTGTCATCGAAAGGCCATTTACAAAACACTCATATTTTACTTGGGAGGATGTGAATATCAAACCAATACACTTTTATCATTAGCCTATTAGCACAGTGTAGCATTTTTATGTTCATCAGAACGCTTGCTTGCCAGTGGTTAGAGTGTAGGGGATTCTTCCAATATGAGGGAATCTAGAAAATGCAGTCTTCTACATCTGACACTGCCTACAAACTCACTTTGAGTCGGAGACAATGGTTGTGAAGGAAGGCGATGCTCTTCTTTTCACAAAGCATCTTTCTTTTTATGCCTCTAATTTTCTTCTGAAATATCAACACAATAGTAACAAATAACCTGCCGGAGGCAATCTAACCCCAGGAAAAGCACATGCAGGCACAGAAAAAAAATATAAGCAAACATTTCACATAAGAAGAGGCATTGCAGGTGCCATTACTTCGGTCTGATTTTATGATCAGTTTTCACCGACACCTTCTCTCTTGTTAGAAGAGAATATAATCTCTTCAGCCTAGGTTTCCACTGACAAAGAATTGAGATAACAAATACTTTTATAAGAATGTTCAGGTAATTTCAGTGAACACAGTCTTCTTTCTATGTTGCACCCAGTCTTCCTAAATGATCAAATTTGCAAGCAGGTTGAGCATCTACCCTTATTCCTCCCAATAAATTAAGGACTTCTTCTCATACGCTCATTAATGTCTATATGGATATTGCCTAAATTTGTTCTAAAACTCTGTGTGAGGGTTCGCTTTGATCTGTTCAATTTAGTATTCTAGTCTCTATTAAATAATTTCAATGCAACCGGGTCTATCTAATCCAACAAAACCAACATACATTTGCTTAGTACTTTCTGCTATATAAAAATACATTGTAGTCTTTCAGGCTAATATATTGTTGTGAAATCATACATGCACAAACTCAGCAAAGTCAAACCTCCTTAAAAATCAAGTGGGTGCTATGGTATCTATATCAGAGGGAAGACACTGCTGTTCTAAGCAAAAACCAGGCAACATCACTAGGAGTTAAATCGATATCAACTGTATTAATAAGAGCAAAATGAGCATGTGTGCCTGGATTTTTCTGCCTGCATCACTTCAAGTCCAGACCTCTTCTATTTTAGCTTTAGTCTTGATTGACTGTCAAAGATATGCTTTAGCCTCTGAGGTAGCCACTGCCAAGCAACATGTATGGGACCAGAAGAAATTGCCCAATAGATTTGCAGTGCTTGTCAAGGCCTGGAAATGGTGGAAGTCAGATGATTATATTTGCATTGCATAATTGGCGGAGCTTGTCACAACACTACCGGAGCCAGCAGCTGCTCTCTGCTGAGAGCTAATTCCACCTGATCTATTTAATATTATAATGAATTTAATCCTCTCCACATTCAACTAGAAGCCAAAGAGCACAGTTTATGGCTAAACCTGAGTTTGCAGACAGATGACAAGAGACCCCTCTGGTGGTAGGAATTAATTTAGGGAAGTATGTGGACAGTGTTGCCCAATCCTTTATTTTGGTTGAGGTTTTTTGTTTTCCTCTTCCAGGGAGCAGGCTTCAATCTGGTCTAAATTCTCCTTTCTCTCTTCAGGAAAAACTCTTGGAAATCAGAAGTGAACTGAGATATTCTTATCAGCTGAAATGTACCTCCCCACCCCCGCTCACTCAACCACCGAGATTGATATGTTGAATCCTAAATCCCCAGTACCTGAGAATATGACTGTATTTGGAGATAGTCACCTCTTTGAAGGAGGTGATTAAATTAAGATGAGGCTGTTAGGGTGGGTCCTAACCTAATCTGACTAATGTCCTTATAAGATGAGGCAATTTGGACACACAGAAAGATACCACATGAGAAAAACCCTGTGAGGACATGGGTGGCCACCTGCAACCCGGAGAGGCTTCAGAAGAAACCAAACCTGCTGGCACTATGATTTTGGACTTCTATTCTTTAAAACAGTGAGAAAATACATTTTAGTTTCTTAAGCTACCCAGTCTGTGGTATTTTGTTTTTGCAGCCTAGCAAATTAATACAGATATTATCTGCTGTAACCCAATGTAAGACTCTCCTCTACAGAATATCATTTCTTTTTTTTGTCAGAATACATCCAAGAAGGGGAACATCTCTCAAAAGGCAACTGATTGCATTCAAAGCACATCATCTTTCAGAAAGTTCTGTGAACTGAGGCAATTGTTCCTCCTCACACCTGCCACCTCACTGTTCCACTTCTATTTTCTTGGTGCAGAACAAAATAGAGTATCTTATGGGCAGCCCTATAATTAGATGAAGGCAGCCATGGTACCTCCATGCGCCTTTCTTGAGCCTTCTCTTCCCAGTTAAAGGTTTCTTGGCGCTTTTGATTTCAAATAGTCCCCACACATCATTTTTCTGAGCGCATTCTATAATGTTCGCTCTGCTTTGAACCCTTCTCACTGAGTCATTTTCTTTATCAAAATAATATACAGCTAAAATCACCAACTCAGATGTTATCCAACAAGGTGAAGTGCTTTAGGATGATTAACTTTCTTGCTATTACCACCATATTTTAGGATCCCATCCATTAAGAAAGAATGAAACAAGCAAATCTTTAAATCCTGGTAAGGAATGGGTATGTGGTAAGCTCCTGAGGGTACCATGACAACTTTCATGTATGATACAAGGGAACTGAGAGCTACCGACAAATTTTCCATTGGCTGAATAGTTTTAGAAGACGTTATTTTTAAGTGTTGTTAAGAAATGTTTTCAATATTCTATTCTATTTTATTGATACACACTTTGGTATGATATATATCCAGCTTCAAGTAGTCTTACTCATATGTGTTCCTATTAATGTAAAAATACAAATGCATTAAGTGGTTTTCCCCCTATATACTTCGAAATCCTAAAATAAAAAACAAAAACATAAGTATAATAACGGTGTCTCCAGGAGTGAACAAGTTTCCATGGTATACTAAAGATGGAGATTACTGTAAATATTCATTAAATTTAAATATGCCACTGAATTGAGTCTGTAATTTGCAGCTTAGGAGAAAATGGCCAGAAATGATGAAGCCCCCAGGCATTAGTACATGAACAGAGTTACAAAAATAGAAGAAAACAGTATATATTTTTGGTTTCTATTTGCTGATATATGTCTTGTAAGGCAATATCTAACTTCAAAGGTTTTCATGTTTGCCCAATAGCTGTCGAAAACAGCACATAATTAAAAGCCTTTTCCCCTAAACACCATGAATCTTTAAAGTGTTGAATTTTAAACATGACTCTTTTAAATGTTGATACAGTCAACATGGAAACAGGATATAGGTACACTGTAGTCTATCATATTGACTTTCAACAGTTTTCCTATTATATAAACATCAAAAATACCTAGAGGCTGAAGCAGGTCTATAAAAATGTTTGGCACATGCAAGGGAATTTGAGAGCTAGCTTAGAGGCAGAGTAAATAACAGGAACATTAGTTATTTCATTTACTGGAAAAACGGGTGACCAATGTCTTATCATCCCATGGCATCTATTTTTCCCACTTTAAGAATAATCTCTCCAGAGAATTAGCCCCAGTATATCTAAGCACTTCCTTAGAAATTTAGTAACAATATGGTAATACTTTTCAAACTGTATCCTAAAGAGAGAGGTCTACCTTTTTTTTTTTTTATGATTACAGAGTGACCTCCATTTAATCCCAAATTATTTTGCATTTAGCATTTTGGCTGCCAGAAGGTACTGTCAAAAAACAAAGACCACTTAATGGAAAAGAAAAGTTAATGAACTAACAAGGGAACCATAATAATTCCACAAATCAAGGGAAAGATGGAATAGTTTCCAAGGGGGAAGTAGATGTATCAAAATGTTTTTGCTAGAAACTCAAAGCAATGTGTTTTAATGACTGAAATTTGGGGGGGAAAGGTATAATGATAGATTACTACATTACAACCAGTAATCTCAGAACAGTTTTATAACATTGTTTTCCTGAGTGGAGGAGAAACGCAGGAAAAGGAAGATAAGAAAGACCAGTCTCTTCTACCAGGGAATGGCTTTCCTGCCATATGGCATTAGATAATACAAAGATAACGGCAGTGACTGGGAGGCGGTCATGTGGGCTTTTTGGAAGGAAGCATGGATGCCTGACACCTGTCACATAGCTCAAACACTGCCTTGGCGCATTGACAACTAAATTAGAATGATTTAACTTGCATTAACCCCTTCTTGTGTTGATGAAGGTAGAAAGAAGAATTTACAAAATTTGGGGGGAAGGGTGGCTCCTTGATTTTAGACTCGGTGGAATGTTTGTGGGTAGACCCAATACTGCCGTGTCGTACTTCCACGCTAGCAAGCTTTCTTCCCAGGGTTCCACTTATTAGGAGACTGTGAACCTGAAGTCAAGGATACCTCATGTTTCAGTGTTTTCAGCAGAAAAATAAGATGAACTGTCAATTGACGGATTTTTCATATATATAAAAATGAACAGTCTAGGATTTATGGAGCAAATAAATATTGTTCCAGAACAGCTGGCAAGCATGAGTAAGAGCACAAACCGCTGGTATGTTATCTGCAACCTCCCACACACACACTGTGAGCTGCAACTCAATAAGTGGATGATTACAGAGGTTATGGGAAAAGTAGAAATAAATACAGTGAAGTTTAAAGAACACCTGGTATGAAAGATAACTTGGTTTCCAACAGACACCTCGGTTTCATGGGAGGCATTTTAGAGTGGTGGTTAAGAGGGCAGGCTCTGAAGATAGACGGCCTGGGTTTATAATTTCATATACACCAATATGAGCTGTGGGACTGGCTCAAGTCACTAAACCTCTTTAAGCCTCAGTTTCCTTATCTAGACAAAGGTTTATAACATTGTCTCCTCATAAGGGTACAGAAAGAAATAAATGTATTACTCCATTAAAGCACTTATCACAGTTCTTAATACATGATATGTACTTAACAAATGCTGGGTATTAATATTAATAATGCCCATGATTTGGCACATTCTGATTTATGATGCCACTATTTTTTAATCCCAAATATTACTCATTTCACCTGAGGCAGAATAACAGCAGCCACTTAAGTTGGAGTCCATGGGGAATGCTTATAGAATATACTACAGACTGAGATGTTTTAACACTCTAAATGAAAATATTTCTTTGCAAAAAGATAATCATGTTCATGGAATGATTTGAGCATTCCCTGTTTCTAGGAACAAATAAAAAAGTAGTGCTTTCATACTTTTTTGAGTATTATGAACACAAGGGACACTTGAGCTAATCTGTTTTATTTAGTTTCATTAACCCTTAGTTTCATTAACCCTGATGATTTCACTGGAGTCATGTTTTTTTCCTGGGTCTGTGTGAAAATTACATTGCTTTTGGAAAAAGAGAAAAGGTTGTATTATTAAGAGGAAAAGGCAAGTTAAGTCAGTAACTTAACAAGTCCCTGAAAAATTTATATAGCTTTATATATACATGAATCAACTTCATAAAGTACATTAAGAAAACCACATCTAGCGATCTAGTTTTAGCCAGCAGTTGAGAGCCCCATGAGCCCAGTGTACCCAACTGCATTGCTTACCACCGGTGCTTAGCACGTGGCCTGGCACAGAGTAAATGTTTAATAATAACTGATAAATCAATTATTTTTTCTCATTCTCTCCTCTCTGTGTATGTGTATGCATGTGTGTGATATTTAAATTCCATTTATAAATTTCACTCCACCGTGCTTAGGGTATCGTCTGCTAACTATAGCACTACTTTGATGAAACACCTTATGCTAGACACTTTAAAGGTACTATCCTGATCTGTTTTTACAGATGAAGAAATTAAAGCTCAAATGTATAAGAGTTGGTTAAATGCAAGTCTGCATAGCTAGGAAGAGCTGGAACCAGCTGTGAACCTCCTCATGACAATCTCTGTCCATTACTCCATGACCTTTCCAATTAATTCACGTTTACTTCCACTGAGCCGAGATGTGTGATATGAGTTAAAGTGTACATGGTCATCTCTTGTACATTTTTTTGTCCCTATGTGAATTAGCTATGCAACAAGGAACACTAACTATTCCTTTACACTCCCCATAAAATAAAGATTTATGCAAGTATATAGAAAGGATAATTCTCCTTCAACCAAATAAGTTCATTATATTCAACAAATAAATTTACTGTTTCATATACATTTGATTTTACTATTTGCATAGCCCTTCACTTAGCTGTGTTAGCTTCACCAAAATAATTAAACATCACTATTCACCAACTCTGTTCCAACATCTGATGAAAGCTAAGTGTTTTCAGCTATAAAGGGTCTTTGTTTTCATAATCTTTCATCACACTAAGGAATATTATTAATAAATCACTATTTCTCTCTGTTGGAAAAATGCCAGAATTTTTGGATGTGCACAGATAAACATTCTTGGGTTTAAGATGTAAGTGAGGAGGGTTTTGCCCACCCTTTTAATTATGAGGAAATGTGGAATTCAGCGGTGCAGAAAACCCATCTGCAGTCTTGCCCAAAGGGGATTTTTTTAGGTGACTTTGTTAAACCTGGATCAGACAGTAATATCTACATTCATTTTTAGTCACAAAAAGGCCAAATTGTAGTTCATTTTCTGAAACTAGTCACATAGTCAAAATTCTTATAGTGAGAATAATAAAATCCTACAAAACCGCAACTTTTTGGAAAGTGTCTCTCACACTGCGTATTTGAAAATAGCAACCATTTCCCAATATAAGAATTAGTGAATTAATAGTCTCCCATAAGATAAGCTAGACATCCAAGTGACTGGCTTAGCTTAATTAATCAGCACAAATATTTAAGAAAGGAACTTGACATTAGTGAAAAGTTAAAATAAGAAACATAATATAAATTAAAAAATAGTAACAGTAATTATTATATCTTTCATTTAATGGTAGCTTACTATATGTTAGTCCTTCACTAAGTGAATTACATTTCTTAACTCATTTATCTATACGTTGATCCTACAAGGCAAGTACTATTCATACCCCCAAATCATGCTGTTATATATCAAGACAGATTAGGGTTAGCAAGATGAAGTAACTTCACTAAGGTTGCAGTTAGTGTGTGGCACCCATATCAGCCTCACTCCAGGGCATAAACTCTTAATCCTCATGATGTTAAATGGCATAGGCCAGAGATTCTGTTTCCAAACTCCTGTCCTAGGACAATGCTAATTCTTAAACTTTTCAGCAGCCATCTTCCAGTAAATGAGAAAAATAAGCATAAGAAAAGACATTTCAAAGAGGTAAACTTTTTCAGTTATAAGAAATACATTTTTTCTACTTTTTTTGAAATAATGAAAATAATATATGATAATCTAGTTTCATTTTATTTTCAAATATGTTTCTTTGGAAAAATTAAAATATTGGCACAAAAATGTCATTCTTCCATGTCAAAAAATACACTTTTTGGGTTAAAAGAAAAAAGGGATCTTCAAGTTATCTCTGTGTCCTAGACAACTCCGAGCTGTTGTTGGGTTGAGGAATCCCTTACTTGGATGCTCAGGGGTGACAGTGTTAAAGAAGAGGAGTGGGAGGTAACCGTATGGTTAAAGGCAAGGATGTGGGGAATACTGAGACAAGGGAGAACAAGTAAAAGTTGTTGATTCTAAATGATTAGGAAATTTTATAGAAATAGAAAATTCCAGGGGAGGTTGTACTATTTTATTTGGAGATATGGCAGGTTGACTATTAACTGGCTTTTGAACAATTTGAGTTTGTGCTGAGGGATTCAGGTGGGAAAATATCTGGCAAGCAATATAAGGAAAACTGCTGGTTTCCTGATCAGATGAAAACTAAATTCTTCAAGGTAAGCAATGTGGTGGTCAGTGTCTAAGGCAGGTTGAAGGGGGTGGGGAAGTGGTTAATCTCTCAGCCTTGACACTTGTCATTATAATTTGTCTTCTTCTTGGATGTTTGCCTTAAGTAAATATTGTCAGTATTGTACTGGCTTAGGGTAGGGTCCACCCCCACTTTATACTCTAGCCTGAGCCTGAATGCATGTTTCCTTCCTTTAATTTTCCAATTCAGAGTTGAGACCAGGCTGGTATGTTTCCAAAAGGCTACAGGCTCAGGGTAATGAAAGGGAAATTAACACAAATTATATAACATATAATTAGATCAATACTTTTAACCTCTTTTGGATAGCTTTGAGAATCTGATGAATCTCCCCATATATAAACACAATTTTGAACGGTCACAGAAAAGCTCCTCAGGCATACCTAGACTCCTCAAATACCAGAGCTAAGAGAAAAAGGGACTTAAGAGATGCAGGAAGGAACTCCTTCTCTGGCTTGTTAAAGGCCTGTTTTCTTCTGCAGATGATTGAGCTGGGAAATATGCATTCCCGGCAGTGACATTCAGCCTGCCTCCTGCCTCAGACATAGGAATCGAGTCTTAGTTTATGATTCCCAAAGGTCGACCATATAAAATAAACACAAGTTTAACATAGTTACAAGAGATACACACGTGCAGTACAAGAGTGTACTTTCATTACAGAAATAACCTTAATAAAACATTTCTTAGTGAACCCTCTTCTCCAATTCCAAAGTCCAGATCACTCAGGACACATCCAAACTAAACACCAAGCCCCAAATCTATTTCCAGAACCCTGATTACTGTTATAGTTCCACGAAAGTTTTATTGAGGGAGCATCAGAGGAAAGATTAGACTGTCAAATACATAGAGCAAAGATCTCCTAAATTTCTTCCATTGCCAGGTCTCTCCCCCTAAAGTTCCATACATCATAGCATTTGCTCAAATCTGTTTGACGCTTTAGCCCTTGTTCCTTTTGACTTTTTCATTCTTTAATGTCCTCTTTCTTTACTCATGTTTCCTCTCCCAGGATCACTCTTTGTCTTTCTCCCTTAGTGGGCCTGACCATGCTCTTTCTTGTGTAGGACTCTTTCTTTCTTTCCCTCTGAAAGAGAAGCTAGCAGAGCTGCACACAAGACTATTTGGAGGAGTGGACAGAGGGATCTTTAGTCAGGTTGGATTCCATAAAAACAGAAACTGTATGTGTTTTATGTTCAGTCATATTCTGAATACCTCCCACAGTGCTTGACATTTAATACTTTCCCAGTAAATATTTGTCGAATAAGTGAATAAAGAAGTTCTGGTTGAACTCCAGTTAGAGTTTAGGATTAAAAATGTTGACTTGAATGGAGATCACAGAATGTCAGAATTCTAAAGGACCACATACAATATGGTAGGGAGTTATAACTAAAGAAAGGTCCTCAGAAGATGAGCATATAGGAAAAGAAAACATCATATGTCCCAGAAATGGATCTTCGAGAGAGGAAATAAAAAGGTACTAAGGAAGTGGCAATTAGAAAGATAATTAAGAGAGAGCAAGAAAGAAATAAAAGGAAAGAGAGAGAAAGACCATGAGGAGAGGAGAAAATTACAGAAGAAATAGTCAAAGTCAACAACAAATCACTGAAAAGGACTCAGATACCATAATCCTTCAGGTAGTGCTTAATTTAATCAAAAGGAAGAAGTTCCTATTGACTTTCTTAATCAAAGTTTCTTTATCTGATGTGCTTTGCAAAGAGGTAAATTAGTATCTGAAACTTCTAGCTGATCAAGGAACAACAATGAAAAATAACCTGGCTTTGCTTATAGCCCTGAGGACAGAATAGAATATTCCATTTCTATTTTATATGCATGTGTGATTCTACGCTATTTTTGGAAGTAATGCATTTCTAGGTTAGTGTACAACTCTAGAAAGTCCAAGAAAGGAACAAATGAACTCTAGAAAGTCCAAACCTATTCCAATTTTGAATCAATTTTAATAGATAATATAGGGAATAAACCTTATAAACATCTAATATTCAATTTCTTGAGGACAGATCTCCTTACTGCTAATAATTAACCTATGTTATGAACTAATTGTTTAATTTTAATTAAAATTCTGGTTTTAAAAGTATAAAGACATTTCAACTGAATAAAACACTGTTTCATTGTCCTATATCTTTAAATTATCTATTTACCATATCCAAAAAATTATCTATTTACCATACCAAAAAATATCCTTCCCCCCGATTTCTGAAGTAATGCTCAAGTAACTAAATGCAGTAGATATTATACTTTACTTCATAAAACCATTTCAATTAATGTAATATGGAAAGATGGGGATACATATTAAGAGTGAGAGATGAAGCGTTGAAGTGTGTGTTTGTGTGTGGCAGAGAGGGGGATTTGCTAGTGGGAAACAAAGAAGAATTCAAGAAGCTCTACTTTATAAGATTTTACTAGGCTAAAAAGTGGGAACAAACCCTTTTATTTCTCTTTTTCTTCCTTTATCACGAATCATCTTCAGCCACACCCTTAAAATTAGGAGTCCTTTATGATTATTATCAACTGTATTAATTTCGTCAGTGACATCTTACAAGGGTATTCTCAAATGAATGCTCACAATAGTGACTCCCAAGTGACCTGATAGCTAAAAACCAAGATCTTAATCTCCGCTTTCTCTTAATAATGAGAAAGGGTGAAAAGACGGGATTACCACCAGTTGAAAAAAGCCCGAAATGTAAATTTTAGAGGTTCTTTATCTACTTCAGGGAAGGTTCAGAAACATGCCCCCAATCTTGATCATTATGCAATTTTTAAACCCCTGGCAAGGCAAGGCATGGCAGGTTCACTTCTACCTGGAGTAAGTGCCTGGTTTGTATGTGGTGGATTAATGCAAGGGGTTTTCTCATCAGGCTGAATGGGAAGTCAGTTTTATTCTGTCTTTATTGCCAAAAAGTATATATCTAACTTCAGCCTCCATTCCGTAAGTTCTCAGGGAGACTGCAAGAGAGTGTGTAGATAGATCACTGCCATCTATAATTACTCAATAGCAGAAATGTCACTTAAATGATATGTGATTATCAATAACAGCTCACAGGAATCATTTCCTTGTAAAAACAATGTACTTAGTAGATATGGGGTTTATGGAGCCTAGAAGTTTTGGACAAGTCTCTTTAACACTGCTATTTATTTATTTAGAGTATTTAAACTTCATACAGTTAGTAGTGAAGTAAAATGCTTTTAATTTCTTACAGGAGAGAGAAAAAATACCAAAATTAATAAAAATTAAAGTGAGACAAGAGGCACCTTATCTATCTACTTTTTCTCCTTCTTGTCTCATATAGTATTAGGAATACAGAAAATATCAAAAACCTTTCAGATATACTTTCCCCAGATTAAAAGTACTCTATAGGAAAACCAGAGGCCATTGACTGGTTTACTCATAAAGTCTTTGTCATTTGCCAAATGACTTGTAAGATTGAAATCTAGTTCTTTCCAACTCTACACACAGTTTTTGAAGCCATACTAATAAATTACATTTAAAAGGTGATTGTTTTCCCGGCTCACCTAATCGTGAGTGATTGATTCCTCAGCTCCTGACCAGAGATTTGGGTTTGGATTCATCTCCAGTTGAACATCTGTATATACAAAAGTGGTCTAAAAAATTTTTTTATCATCAAGGTGGAAAACATATTAAGGGAGAAAAAATGAACAAATCTTTTAAAGTACATTAGATGTTTGTTGTGAATATCATGGATTGGTGTTCAACATCCATTCAATGCTCTTTCTAGCACACCTTTGTATAATGCCAAGTATATAAAGCTAAAAACTATATTTCTTAGACTTCCTTATAGTTAGATTTTGATTTTCAATTTGGATTTGGCCAACTGGAGTACTTCAGTTAGATTGGAAAGCAGGAATAGGGAGAGGTGTGGAGGCATTTGGCTGTTTGGCAGCAGTGTGGCAGAGGTCCCCGTGTCCAGTCACTAGCTCATGGGTAATGAGGAGCTGGGTGAGTCTTGTTTAGACATACCATGGTTCTGAACCAGTTGGCAGCAATGGAAATTTCCTGAATGTAGCAGCTTCTGGGGCTGGGGGCGTCTTCATCGTAGAAGATGCACTGCGTCTCTGGGCATGATGCCTTAATGGTATGTCTTTGGGGGTTATTTCTGTAATCCAGTCTAAAATGTATTTCTTCAATCCACTATGGGTTTTGTAAGCCTGTATATTCCCCTGAGAGAGCCTTTTCTCCTTCAACAATCTAGAGTAGATTCTATTCTCTGCAACTACATTTGGATAAACACAATAAAGATTTTAAAAAATCTTACATTCAGATTAAAATTACTGATTCATCCTTTTTAACTCTTACTCTACTGTTTCTAATATCTTGTCTTTTGGTGAACGGGTGGCCCTTTCCATTCAAAAATTGATTGGCCTGGTGAGAGAATCAATTTGGAACAGTCTCCTGGGACTAGATGAAGTAATATCCTGCCTAATCTGGTAATCTGATCATTTAATCAATGTACAAAGATTTCAAGGTATGTAGACCTCAGCTTTTCCCCTCAATTTTAATTTTTATTTATTTTTTGAAGAGCCTTACTTAAAGTTAAAGCACACAAGAGTTAAAAAAAAGACAAAATATGTTGTAGAAGAATATTTAATGAGCTAAGAAAACGTTATTGATAGCTTTTATTCATATAAATAGCAACCTACAAAAATGTATGCAGAAGGGATTTCATTTTTAATAAAAATACATATATATTTATCAGAAGAGACTGTAAGATGCATGAAAATATTATTAATAGTAGTTATCGTTAAGAGGTGGGATTTATAGGTGGTTTTAATTGGACCATTTTGCCTTAGTAATAATGCTTTGTCCCTCTTACACAAAATTGCCGCTGATAAAAGGTGATCCAATGCGGTAGGTTGTCTGTAGTGTCATATTCACAGATGTGTTTAATCTATTTTATATTCAGTATGAAATGATTCAATGGAAGCATCTCGTGCTGTTGTTACCAGGGCAATGTTTAATGACGTTAATTAGGAAGAGACAAAACACACATGGACACACACACAAATGGGGGATTTGTTTTTAGTTCAGACTTAAGTGGGAAGAGTTGTTCCACCAAAAGTCTTGGAAAAAAACTATTTCCCAATATCAAAACCTGAACACAGACTGCAGTTACCACTGAGAACAGAAATAAAAGCTTTGAAGTTTACAGATTAGAGGACTGAGCTGAAACCTTATATAGCTTTTCTGTATGAATGAGCCTATACATCACAGTATTAAAGAATATATGTTTAAAAAGTGAACAACAAAAGGTTTAAACTTTGTTATGGAGCCTTAAGAGAAGACATAGTATCATAATACAGAGGTGGAATGCCTGGGAATCTTCACTTGGATGCCACCCCGAAGATGAAGTTCCAGATCAAGCAGGAGAGAACTCTCATGTCTCAACTGATTGTCAATTATTAACTTGTTTCTGAGAGAGAAGAAACTGCACAGTGTCAGAATTCAAGATTTTTCTTTCTCTGGTCATGTATACGTAATTCTAGAGTAAATAGTTTCAATTCTTCTCATAGTGATTCTTAACAAATTATTTAGACATGTCCCTGGGTTCCCAAGATGAGAATCTGTCTTAGCATTTTCAATATAAAAATAACTAGAATATTTAGTCATTTTCTATTAGAATAAAAATTTTGGCATTTAAACTACGCAAAATCAGGCAAGGGACATCCACTTCAAATGCTGTTATGAGAGAATTATTTTAGTCGGGCTGTGCTCTGTATTACAAGTGTATTAATTCAAGCATATTATATCTCTTGGTACTCTGTGATCAATTAAAGTTTGTTTTGAGGAATTTGGCCAAGAGGAAACAAAGGGAAACTAACACTGGGAATTAATATACAAAAGGATTGAAATATTGAGCCAAAAATTACAAATTCCACACTCTTTAATTTTTTTTATTTTTAATTATTATGGGTATATAATAGTTATATATATGTGTAGGGTATCAGAGAGTGGGAAGGGCAGTGGGGAGGGGGGATAAAATGGGGATGGTTAATGCGTACAAAATACAGTTAGGTAGTTAGATAGAATGAGCAATATTTGTAGCACAACAAAATGACTATAATCAACAGTAGATTAGGGTATACTTTAAAATAATTGAAAGAGTGGAATTAGAATATTCTACACTCTTTTTAACTAATCTAGTCAGATATAGTTTTGTCACATAAAGTAGAGGTGGCCATAAAAATTAAAATCATAGAATAATATAGAACAATAAGGTCTGAGAAGTAGAATAATATCTCATATTTTGCTGGGGTCTGACTTTTACAAGAAACGTGATGAAGTTTGGTAGGAAATGTGAAAGGCTTCAAAACTTTGAGGGATTTTGGCTTTGTGTGTGTGTGTTTGTGTGCGTATATATAGATACACATATACATATAATTATATTGATATATACATATATCTATATGTGTATATATATATTTGTTTTTTTAAAAAATCTTCCTGACACTTTAAAGGTATCTCTTCCTATTGTTGCTTTTACTTAGAAGTCCCACTGGACTCCTTAGAGTTTTAGGGTGAAGATAAATCCCAGAAAAGAAACTAGGAATTGGCTGCCCAGAAAAAGAATTCTTTCCATTTCTATACAGATTATATACTGGAGGTTATGAGGGTAAAATAATGCAGGGGTTCCAAGTAGTTTCTTGCCTAGAAATAAATATAGTGCAAATAAGTGAAGCATCCCTCAAATGATACTTAACAAAAACTTGAATGGAGCTAAATAAGCATAGAAGGTTGAAAATCTCCAACGGAGCTACCAAAATCCCAGTTAGAGGCCCATATGGAGTGTCACCAAGCACCACTACATGCAAGTGCTTTCTCCTTCTGTTCCCTTACTATATTTTCAAGACATGTACAGCACTCCCTGACATGAGCCTATGCATCTTCCAGGCTTCATGTGCCCTGAGTAACATCTACCTCTCATGCCACAACTGGGGTTGGATCAAGCTACTGGCAAAATATTAGGCATGATGTCAATCTGTAAGGTTAGGTTTTAAAATATAAATGACTCATGCTTTTAGAAAAATACTTTATCATCTTATTTTAGCAACTAAAATTAATGAAATTATAAATAATTCAAGATGTAACACTAGAAGATGGAGGCATCTACATTCAGAACACTTAAGATAGTAACTCCAAAATGCTCGATAACTTCCAGAGTAGCAATAACAATAATAGTAACAACATTAAAGATTAAAACAATAAAATTTATATTAATCTCCTTTTGGACTGCATTCTCCAGTCCTTGGGCTGCAGACCGGTACTGGTCTGTGGCCTCTTAGGAAGCAGGCTGTATAGCAGGAGGTGAGCAGCGGATGAGCTAGCAAAGCTTTATCTGTATTTACAGCTGCTCCCCGTCACTTATATCACCACTTAAGCTCTGCTTCCTGTGAGATCAGCAGGGACATTAGATTCTCATAGGAGCCAATCCTACTGTAAACTGTGCATGCAATGGATCTAGGTTGTGGCTTCTTATGAGAATCTAATGCCTGATGATCTGAGGTGGAGATGAGGCGGTGATGCTAGTGCTAAGGAGTGGCTGTAAATACAGATTATCATTAGCAGAGAGGTTTGACTGCACAATAAATGTAATGCACTTGGATCATCCCAAAACAATCCCCCTGATCCCTTGTCCATGGAAAAATTGTCTTCCAGGAAACTGATCCCTGGTGCCAAAAGTGTTGGAGACTGCTACTCTAGGGTCTATCCTGTTGCCCATTGTGGTTGTATGTTGATCATTTTCTGAAATATCTCAGAACACTTAACCTGTTTCATTAATAATATAAAAAGCATTTGCTATTTTCAGATTATCCACTCATAAAAGTTCATATGTTTTCCTTGATATCCCATTGATATTTTCTTAATATGCTAATTGAAAATATGCTAATATTTTTACCTACAGAAACTCCCCAAAACAAAAATTCTTCCTTGGGCACTAGTATCCTTATGGCCACGTCAAAATCATCTTAGTCGTCACAGGACGTTTTCAGACTGTGAATCTCATAGAATGTTGATGGAGTGTAATATCTTGAGATGGAAAAGTTTGATTTCTCTTTACCTTTCCCCGTCTCATTTATTTTATGATTACATCTAGCTTCACATTATTTTTCCTCTGTTATGTTCTGTAGCCTTCATATTTGTGTATTTAGTAACTCTCTGCAAAGTTCTTCTCATATTTTCTCCTCCTTTTAGCTTCTATAAGGAGCTACCTTGGAACATTGCTACCTTGGAACAAAGCTTCTCCAGGTTTTTGCTTGAGAATCTCTGCATCTTCCCTCCTATTGTCATATCTCTTTATCGCCTGTGCTCTCACTCACTCCTTCCAACTCACTCATGCTTTGCTGCTCCACTGTCCACCTTTTCCTCCATCGCTTCTTCCTTCCCTCTATTCAGTTTCACCCACCCTCTGTGCCAGTGAGCCCTCCAAGATCTTCCAAATGAAATGCTTCTAAAGATGACTTCTGCTGCAGTCCTGAGTTGTCTGGGGACTGCAGAGGTATGAGGGACTGGCTCCAGCCTTGGGGGGAGTAGGTCAATCAAATGTTTCTTCAAACAAGGAGCAATGACAATTGAGATTTATTTCAGTAGGAACAGGTACTGAAAAGGCAGTGAGAATGCATTATGAAAACTACTGCCCAAATCACAAGAAAAGAGGAATCAATAGGGGAGGAAGACACTACACAAGAGGAAAGAATGGCAGATAATATGCATGCCACTTGCCACAAGTATCTGGGAGCACTAACATATACAGATTCAGGCTGTACAAAGTGGAGGAGATGAACAGCACGAGTAGCTGCACCTTACTTAAGCAGTGATCACTTGCCAAGCACTGTGGTTAGCACTTTTCATATATCATCTCACTTAATCCTCAAAGCATCCCTAGGGGCAGATGCTATTTGTAGCTGCACTGTAATGTAGAAACCCTAAGGTCTTAAAGGGTTTAGATAACTATCATTAGTAGCTTGTAATGGGTGGACGTGGGACATGAACCCAGGTTCTCTGGGTTCTCTCAGAACCCATACTTTTAGATAATGCTTTTACTACACCTGGTAGTATTGATCATGCTAGGTCAGTCTGAGACGGAATAAAAGCAGCTGGGGGGAGAGCAGCTCAACCTGAGGAAACAGTAGCAGAGGTGTTCAGGACTGCTTTTTTCTTGCTCTCTTGTAATTGTTGAGCTTCTTCTTGAGCGCAAGGCCAACCTTCAGTGACTAACAGAAAAGCATGGTGAGAAAAATAATATTCCTGTAATAAGCTATGGAGGAGCCAGACTGACAATGTAATGAAATTTTATTGTCCCTTGTTCCCACACATCTCAGGGATCTAAAAAATTGATTGATGGTGATTTTATTACTTTCTTAAATGAGATGCTGTATTTTCATAGGCTTTACTTCATTAAGATGATTGTAAAATGGCTTGTATGCACATTTTCTAATCACAAAAAGGAAAAATAATGGAATTGATTCAGATAGAAAAAAAATGTCACAATAGCCTACCCTTCATGGCCTTTCAGCTGCCTATGTGCTTGGCATTATCTTCATGGACTATAACTGTGAACTGTTTCCAAAACTCCCTTCAATTTGAACTATCTTCTTCCCTTTCTTCTTTAATTTACAAAGAAAATAATGTGGTGTGTTAGTATAGGATGGAAAAACTTATCCTTATATCAAATTGGCAAGTAGAACCAGCATCTAGAAGATAAATGATATCAACATCTTTTTTTTTATTCAAGTGCTATAAGTCTGGTGTGTTTTTTCTTAATCTCTTGAATTTACTCTGTTGCTTTGTTGGCAAATTTTGTTAACAAAACTGCCCAAGTGGGGAATAGGATTAACAAGAAGGAAAATTGATGGGTCTTCTTTAATTATCACCAGAAAAAAATAAAATAAGTACACACATAGTTCTGGAGTGATTCTTTTCTAAATCATTCTAACCGTTACCAGCTAACTCCTTAACTTCTTGGTTGAATAACATTTAGCCACTCAACAAGTATTAATCATATGACTTATAAGCACCAGGTACTACTATAATAATTTGAAGACGATTATGATGTAGTTATCATGCTAATGGAGAGTGAAGCCTGTAGGAGAGAGAAAGCAGAGGCAGTGCACTTAGACAGAACACAAGTGAAAAGTCAACTGGGATGAGTGAAGGAGCATTGCCAGAAAGTGCTGTGAGTTTAGAACATGCTATGACACAGTGCAATAATATGCTCTCGGGTGAAATGTAAGGCTTCATGGGGAAACTCACTTTTGAGCATGGTTGAATTTGGACCTGTAGTTATGTCTAGGAAAAGGAAACTGTGAGAGAAGGCAGTGAGGCAAGGCCCTCAGCACCTTTGAAGAACAACAGGCTATTTAGTTTGGCCTGAGAATCAAGTGTTTAAGGAAGAATAAAGGCAGATAAGATTGATGAGGTCTGAAGGGGTGAAACTTCAGCATTTCTTGGCCCTAGAACTAAAAAATGTTCATCCACTGTTGAAGTTAGGCAAACCAAAGCTGATGCAGTTCACGTTAGAGTGAAAGTGATAACATTTGAATGCTTGTTTTCCTCTACTGTCTTGCCAGGAAGACTTTATCAGTTTAAACACTTATTCCTAAAATTTCATTTTTAAAGAACATTTTTTAATGATAGTAATAGTGCTTATACAAAGTATCTTTGAGCTTGATTTGGACTTACTTCCACCCAGCCTATTTGACTATTTAATTTCACCATTGGCCTTAGTGTCTCTTGTTATATTACTGGTAGAATGAATCAATCCTAGATTCTAAAATACATATGAACAGTTAGCTACTGAACTCAAAGACTGCAGACTTTATGGAGCTTAAGTCAGAACATCAAAATGGCAACCTCTGGTTTCTCAAAGACAAACAAAACTTAGCCTAGACTCAAAATGCATGGTGGATAACTAAGGTTTAGTACTTACAGTCATAGGGTGTTTGAACTAGATGGGACCTTAAAGATAGTCCAGTTCAGAGGTTCATAGTCTTTATTGACTCGTGTCTTTTCAAGGTCCTACTAGGGTAGTGAAGGTGATCAGAATCTATTTCTAATATTTTAAAGGGAACCTAAGCCTCAAGGCCACATGTGGCCCTCCAGATCCCCAAAGGCAGCCCCTCGACCAAATCCAAACTTCACAGAACAAATATCTTTGTTAAAAATATTCAGTCAAAAAGCTGTATTCAAGAATCCAGAAGGCCTCATGTGGCCCCAAGGCCATAGATTCACCACCCCAAAACTAAGTTCTTGGTAGATCATCAAAATAACTATATTATTGAATAACTAACTCTTTGTGTTCTTTTCTGCTGTTTTTTACTCATTTAATAAAGAAAATATATTCATATATATATAAACATTCTTAATTAATAAAAATTGGAAAATCTGTCCATTTTGATAAACCAAATATTTCTTTAAAAAATGTCTGTGGGAATAGATCATAAAAAGAAGTCCTTGTGTTGAAAATACCAGAACTATATTTCATTCAACCTTCAAATTATGTAAATGGAGAAGTTGGGACCTAAAGACATAGAGACACTATCAAGAAACATATAGCTAGTTGGTAATTCAGACCAGCAGAGAACCTAGATCTCATAAATGCCAAATAAATGCTCTTTTTACAGTAGCCCTCTACTAGGAGGATGGCTCAAGAGGATCCCAGAGTTGAAGGTAGGAGAGATTTGGTCCAGAGATCATAGATTGTAAAATATAAGATCATCTCAGCTAATTCTTCTGTGGTGTATAGAATCCCACTCATCAAAACTGTGTGATAATAAAAAAATATAAAATAATGAAATAACATATTTTATTTACTATTACCCTAAACCAGTCTCCAAAGTTCCTGACATGTCTGAAGAGTTTGTTTTATGTACTTGTAATGTCTTTGCTAACGTACCATTTAGTGTTCCAACATAGCAATGGAACTTACATGAGAAGCAATTTTACCCTTTTGTAAGTATTAGAGATAAGAGGCAAGGAAACTGCATTTTTCCAAAAACTGTGTGAGTAGTGTGGCTGGGGCTGGGCTATGGGACTAAAGAACTTTATTCCCCATCTATATTGTACAGTTTCTTTGAAATCAATTGTATCAATTTGACTGCAAGCTGTTCCCGGAAATGGCAGTGAACAGTTGAAAAAAGAGAGAGGAAATATGAGAGAAATACAAACCTGGGTAAGGATTTTTAACATGCTGTACTTTCATTTGCTTACAGACCTTCCCTCCAACAACTGGAATAATTGAGAGATGGTTGTGATACACTCACTAATTCCCAGAGGAGTTGCAATCAATGTATTAGCAGCCAAAGGTGTTGGGAACCATAATGTACCACAGCAATTCTGATGAATATTAACACAGAAGAATAATGTGTATCCCAGTCAGTATAGGCTCCATTGGAACTGACAACAGAGGCTTGTGCCCTTTACTCTTATTGTTATTCTGAAGTGAATGTCATTAAGACAGTCTAGTTCAGGTCAATAGGTGGCCAAGAATTCTAGCTCCTGTCAATTCCAATAATGGTTTTAGATAGGGACAATACTACTTACCTCTACTGGAATGAAAATATAGATTTTTCCCTTTCTGTATCATCTTATATATCCATCTGTGCAATAGCTAGGCATGCCTATTAGGGAGACTAAGGAAGAGTTTGGACTTGGACTATCATAGCAACTATATGAGTTATATTCACCACCATTAATAATTATATTTACTTTCATAAACATTTATATTGATATACATTTATAATCATTTCAAAATTAATTAGGCAGTTATGAAACTGGATGACACAAAGAATGATTAAAGGGTAAGAATATTATATTGATTGTATTTGCAAAATTAATGTGGATTACAGAGCATTTATAAAATAAAGGACATTTAATAATTCAAACATATTTTTTGATGACATAACTAAAAATGAAAACTAAGGATATGCTTCTAAATTATATATTTTTTAAAAGAGGTGCAAGGCAGATTTCCAGGTGAACACAAGACTATTGTCTTTAAAATATGTTTGAAAAAGATAAGAATCTATGGTTTGATGCCATCAACTGTAAATATGGAAAGTTCTTCAATTATAAGCTCATAAGGAGAATAAACAATCTCAATGTCACCTTATGTCTTGAAAAAATCTAGTCTTTAAAATACTAATTAGCAGTTTCTATGTATTTGGATCAACCAATACATTTCCGAATGTACATCAAATGCTATAGAGGCATATTTTTGCTCTTAAACACAGCGTCTAAATAAATAAGTTTTCACCAATGTGAGAAAGTGGTACCTGTTACTATGGTGAATGTTCAGGAGTTGGGATTTTTAAGTGTAGCTAACTATGTATGAATTGCCTATGCTATACTTATAAGATAGATTAGTTAAAATAACATATTTTAAAAAAATAACAGTTATCTACTAATAAGAATGGCTGTGTGAGAACAATGTGTTATGTAATATAAGCTTCCAGATAAAAGCTGCCATCCTTGCTACTAAGCACAGCTCACAAACTGAAAGAAACACTGAAACTCATTTTTTCATTTAAAACTCACCAAACTTCTCCCAAACAAGTTAAGGGCGAGCTATCAAGTAAGAGTATTTTTTACTGCATCTCTGCTCTCATATTTACTCCCCTTTAACTGCTGTTTTTTCCAAGAAAATGTCAAGTTTTATTGGTCTAATGTGATTTTTCTTTAATGTGATTTATTTTTTTATTTTTTTATTTTTTTGGAGACAGAGTCTCACTCTGTTGCCCGGGCTAGAGTGCCGTGGCGTCAGCCTGGCTCACAGCAACCTCAAACTCCTGGGCTCAAGCGATCCTTCTGCCTCAGCCTCCTGAATAGCTGGGACTACAGACATGTGCCACCATGCCCGGCTCATTTTTTCTATATATTTTCAGTTGACCAATTAATTTCTTTCTATTTTTAGTAGCGACGGGGTCTCGCTCTTGCTCAGGCTGGTTTCGAACTCCTGACCTTGAGCAATCCGCCCGCCTCGGCCTCCCAGAGTGCTAGGATTACAGGCGTGAGCCACCGCGCCCGGCCAATGTGATTTCTCTTCTAGGTAAAATCATCAAGAGATCCAAAGTAGCACCATTATTATATTTGCACTGGCAACACAGTTTCAATTTTAATAATTAATATTTACTTGCTTGATTGCAAAACCCAACTAAAACCAAGGCTGTAAAATTATTTATTTATTGATATCCTGGTAAATAAGGTTAAGTAAAATGAGTAGTGTTTCCATTGATAAAAGTTAAGAAAATGTACACAACTGAGAATGAGCTTGCTTGAAACCAGTAAAAATGTGTAGCATGATGAATAATAAGAACTAATACCTGTGTTAGTCCTCTATCAAGGTAGGAGGTAAGAGTTTGGGCCTTGGAATCAGATGGCGTGTGTTCAATTATATTTCCACTACTTATGAGATAAGTGGCTTTGGACAAATTTTATTACTTATTACTTCTCTAACACTCAATTTCTATACCTATAAAGTAGGAGCAATAGTAGAATATAGCTCATAGATTATTGAGAAAATTGTAAGTGATGATAGACGTAATGTACTGAGCATAGTGCTTGGCTTTGAGTAAGTACTCCTAAAATATTGCATCAGCAATATTCATTAATTTACATACAGGTAACATAGTCTGAACAAATGAGCAGTAGAGAAATGTTTAAAACAGTTAATAACATAAAAGTCTAGAAATGTTAAAATCATTTAAATAAGATATGCAAAATTTTAAGTTGATATATGCAAAGTCAGCTCAGACTTAGCAAACACACACACACATTTAACCATAAAATTCACACTTAAGAACATCAGACTATACAAACTGTGGTTTAGTTATTCTTGCAACCTCTGGACAATTTTCCTTGAAAATACTCTATTCCCTATGCCAGATAGTGAGTCGCTTCTCTTACATATATAAATACCAAGGCCAAAGTTTCCAGGAGATGCTGGACATGGCTCAGTATCCAAGAACCTTGCTTTCCAACAGATGATACTAACGTGGTCCCCAAACTGAAGAGTTGATACTAAATATTTGGGACACATTCTGTAAAAACATAAGAACCCATGCCCAGAAAATCATTGCACGTACCCATAAATATGTTGCTTTTGGCTATAATTACCACTACTTGGAAACATATTGAAATTTTCAAGGTAGTTATCTAAAATGTCCACATATCATTATGCTTTGGGGAGTTTAACTTGACCAAGAAAAAACAATACTACTAAGAGAACTGTTTTGTGGTATCTATAAATTCCTAAAAACAGATCTTAGCAATTAGGAGGTAGGGACAAAAAACAGAAGCCTTTTGAATATAGTTTCTTCATCTATGGTGGAAGTGTAAACCAAAGAGTAGGATTTGGTTAAAGAGGCAACTGGTAGAAAGCATCAGCAGAATCACTCACAAAAACAAACCCCTTCTTCCCCCTAAAATAGTAAAGCATGTGTTCCTGATTTGCTGTTTTGTGATAGAACTCAAAGGTTATGCCATCTTACTTTTTCTGGGGGGAGAGAGAGGTGGGTATGAGAAGAGTTTCTGAAAAACATATCTTTGTTCCTTTGCAGAAATAACTCATGCTTAGGCCAGGCGCTGTGGCTCACGCCTGTAATCCTAGCACCCTGGGAGGCCGAGGAGGGAGGATTGCTCAAGGTCAGGAGTTCAAAGCCAGCTTGAGCAAGAGCAAGATCCCGTCTCTACTAAAAATAGAAAGAAATTAATTGGCCAACTAAAAATATACAGAAAAAAATTAGTCGGGCATGGTGGCGCATGCCTGTAGTCCCAGCTACTCAGGAGGCTGAGGCAGAAAGATCACTTGATCTCAGGAGTTTGAGATTGCTGTGAGCTAGGCTGATACCATGGCACTCTAACCCAGGCAACAGAGTGAGACTCTGTCTCAAAAAACAAGAAAAGAAAAGAAAAGAAATAACTCATGCTCTTGAACAAAATAAAATATCCCCCATCCTGCTGTAAGGTAAATACTGACGTAAGACAAAAAGGCAGTATCTGGAGACTCTAAATGCCTCATACTTTGATTAAAAATGCTTTTGTCAATTACAGATTGATTTTGTAGCTCATTACAATGATGGATGTTGGGGCTGGCGGAGGTGGTATTTTACCGCTTGGCCTGAGGGTGTACACTGTTAGGAGAATATGGTAAAATTACAATTATTTTCCAGCCCTCATCCATAGGCCTACATTGACCCAATGGGTGCCACTGGGATAATTTGAAAGAATGGCATCAGATGGAATGGCCAAAAAGAATTATACATCAGTCCCTCTAGAAAGAAAACAATTTAAACAAATATTTCCCAACAACCTGCTGAGATTCTTACGATATGATAAGGCACACTGAGCTACATCAGCTAGATTTTGAAGTAAGCCAGAGTGTTTAGCAGAGGTTGTAGCAAGGAATGTGCAAATTTCTCTGAGTACTACTGTGAATATTAAAACTCAACATATTTCTATATAACGCATGTAGGCACATGCATCCTCACATAAATACAAATGTACTCCCCTCACCTTTAATATCGGAGGTTGTTAGAAGCAGTGGGGAAATCAGAGGATATAGGTAAGAGCTGCAGGGTGAAGAAATCAATATTCAGTAGTGGCTGGGCAAAAAAAGAAGGAAATTCATCTCACTTTGCAATACATTCATATCGTAGTCTGAAGTGACCTGTAGTTTTGGAGTCACTGTGTGGTTTCTGACTCTGATATCTCTGGTTAGTTCACAAGACATTCTCTAATGGTAGCCTATGAATGACTACATCTCTGTAACAGCCACATGGCCAAAGCAGTAATATCCACCAGATACATAACATGCAAGTATTCTATGTGGTACATATATACATCACCTCTGCAAAATGACGTTGACTTAGCATTCAACTAAAAATGGAAGAAAATCGATGCTGAGTATTAGGAAGAAAGATATTATATGAAACTAATATCAGCAGATTTAGGATTAAATCTGGATTAAATCTGGATTAAATCAGGATTAAGAAAAGAAAAAAAAATCATTTCAAATTAAAGATTAGGAGGACTGTCCACACTATGACTGTAGCAATATTGGCCATATATCTATACAATTGCTTTTTATAATAGTTCACCATGAACACAAACCTATTTACGGCCTACTTTCAAGGTGATATATCTCCTTTCTGCTAGTTGTTTAGAATCCCAATACTGTGAAATGGAACTGTGCTGACAGAAAAAATAATACTTCATATAATGAAATGTCAAGAAATTTAAGTTAAAGTAAGGTAATGAAACATAGGTTGGAGGCATAAAATCTGATCTATGCTTATAATCCAAGTGGAAATGGACAGTGTAACATCATTAGAACATCTGGATCATTTGAGAAACTGATTATGTTTGGCATCGAGGGCCAGGATGAAATCTCATTTTTCTTACGTCTTTTATTACAGTAGTAGTAAAGAAATAGAAGGAAAAGGTGCTTATAATGTCTGGAAAAGATATAAGCTGGATACAAATGCCTTATAAAACAGACAACAGACAATCAAAAACCAACTTTCAACCATCCAAGGCACTAAAAAAAACATATTTATATATTTAAAATTAGCTATGATGCTAATCATTAACATAATATGCTTTTCTATAGTTTATTTTGGTGCCAAAGTGTCAATATTGGAGTAGAAATGGGGTATACAAATAGTCTTCACCATGAACAATCCCAAGACAAGCCCTGTTGATAGGATAAAATTTGAAAGGAGAAACACACTGTCAGCAATAAAAAGTGGTTAGGGCAGCAATGACGACAGCCACTAGTGGTCCCTGACCTCTGGCTCTGAGTGTCCCGTACTTTGCACCCCACAGGTAAAGACGATTTTAAGTACTATGAGAAGAAAAGAAGCACATATCATTTAGGGAAAGAAAAAAGAAAAACAAGTGGACACTTATCTAGTGTTATACCTGTGAAATTCAAAGGCTCCCAGTTTCTCAACTCACAGGTTTCTATAGCCAAAGGTCCTGGCCCCTCTTTCTGCAGAGAAGGAAAGAAACATAGGTGTAGAAACTAATCATGCTGGACACTGTTTGCTCTTCCACACACTGTGGCATTGCCAGACCACTGGATACTACCATTGCCTCCTATGTCTTTTGCTGTTCCTGTTACAACTCCATTGTACTGTTATCCTCTTTTCTGCCAGGATTCAGCTTCTAAACAACTGAAAGCAGATAAGTTCATTACCTTGAGAGATTTTGAGTGCATCAGCAGAAGTTTTGAGTGGAATACAGTAGAAGTTTCCATGCTCACCTAGGCCATAGACTTAATGTAGGTAAGGCTTTAGGGATCTCGTACTCTGCACTTTGTAGAAAGAAAACCATGAGAACGTACCAAAAGGACAAATGTGAATCAACTTTTTTCTACTCTCATGGTCACAACATCAAAAGATAACCCAAGACACTTTGAAGTCATTGTCTTAGTGTCCAGGAAACTTTCTGCTGCTTGCCCCTATTCATAGCACTTACCATGCCATGTTTAATTTCTGCCTACTGATTGCTCCCTACTTCACTCTCTGTGAGCTCTGTGAAAAGATTCTATCTTAGACTTTGTATCTGTAATACCTAATATATTATGGGTTCACAGGAAGTGCTCAATAAATGTTAAATGCATGAATTAATATTTATTTGAATAGCAATTTCTAACAGTTTTTACCACCTCACTACCCACATAACCAATTAGACTGGGAACTTAAATCTTTTATGTAAAGCATATATATATTTTTAATTTTAGACTATTAAAATGTTTTAAGATATCGCCTAATATTAGAAAAATTAGAAACCAGTTTAAAGCATATAGAAAGGATATTAATGGCATTGACGATGATGGTGATAATGAAACCATCAAAATAGCAGCTGAAATGATCTAAACTGGTACATGGTAGCAGACATACACTTTGATGGAAGCCAAGTTTAAAATGGAAAATGACAATTCTTAAACTCCTGGCTTTCCTTTACTATACATGAATCTAAGATAATTGCTCCAGTATCAGATTTATGCCTCACTAAACTGAGCCTGTCACAAAACCTCCCCAGCAATAGTCCCTCCACTTGCAGTAACGTCTGCACAAGTAATGAAAAGACTCAGATTATAGGTGAATACACCTGTGTAATTACTATATACCAGAAGCTCTAATAAACCATTTTCCTTCCCCTGTATGTACCCTAAAGCCTGATTTGTAAGACAAGTTGACAAGCCTTACAAGTTAATGGCAATTCTCTGCCCGATAAAATGCCTACTTGTTGGTATCATGGAAGTATTTGTTGGGACTTCAAACTCTTAGACAATCTGACCTCATCTGACAAAAGAGCTTGATTATATGACTCTGATACAGTATATACCATACTTAACTTACTATACTGATGAATTGGTGATAGAAAACACAAGTCTATGAAAGGTATTAGGAATCTCATAAATTGTGATGTAAAAAAAATGCATCACGAGATGAGAGAATCAGCTAAACAAAATGAATCAACTTAATGTACCATGATTTGTAATTTTCCTTTGACATTTGGCTATAATTCTAAAACAGTATCAATTCAGAAGGAAAATGGGAAATAAGACTAATACTAGCTGGGTATGCTACAACCCAGTGGGAATTCACTACACATTTATGTAGACAGTAGAATGTAGCACTTGGGAGTAGGGTCTGAAATGAAATTGTTTGCTTTTACCACTTACAAGTTACAAGATGTTGTGAAAATTAACTTTTTCTACCTTAGTGCTATTATCCATAAAATATGGATACCAGCTTTTTCACAGGCTTACGTGGGACCTCTTGGTCCATGATGGGCCAAGCTACAGAGTGGTATCCCTCACCATAAGCACAGGTAATAAGGGGGTTATTTGTAAAGAATTTAAAAAAATAATAATAAAATTTACTAAAAATTGGTCAACTTTTTATTATAACCATGCACTTAGCAATTCTAAACAATAGCCAGTAAAATACTATTCTCAGAGGCAGAAAATCCCAACCTCCCCTCTTAGTATATCACTGAAGACTTATGGTAAGAATATGCTAAGAATAATAATGCATTAGATAAATAATACACTTTCTCATTTATCATATTAACATATTTTGGAATAAACCATAGACATTTTTACAAAGATACAATTGTATCTTTAGGTTCACTATTGATCTCATTTAAGGACATACTAATAGCTCCAATGTTACTTACTCCCTGGCCATCACTAAGCTGCTATGCACCGATCTTTGACTCTAGTTCCTCTCTATGCAAACTCTAGCTGCACACATTGGCTTTCTAGTTTCCTGAAATTTAAAGAGGGAAGATAGAGTAATGTTAGTTATAAATTATTTTCATCTGCTAAGCTAAATGGTACTGTATAGGTAGAGTTCATTTTAAGCCATGTCTAACAGGCAAATACAATGATTACATTTTTGCAATGAAAACGTTGACAGAAAAAAAGGGTACTGCCGTCTATTCTGTGTAATTCTCTCCTCTCTCATCATTGCCCTGTTAATTATTCTCAAGATCACTTACTTTTACTTGCTGTTTTTTAAGTTGATGAGATCATTAAATTTATTAGCTATCCAAATACATTTGAAGTTTATTAAGACTCTATGCTGTCTTTGAATTAGAAATAAAGAAGGTATAGAACTCACTTTTAAAGAAATTAAAGTAATAAAGCAAAATGGGTACCACTTTATTTTAAGTACTCATTAACCAGAGCATAAGAGAGAAAGTCAAAATGGAAATCTCAGAGAAACAAACATGTGAAACACACGACACTCTTCACATACACCTATCAGTCCAGCAATCAGTTCATCCAGAATACATGTCAAAAACATTTCAAAGGGGAATACTTAAAAAGTCTATTTTCTATTCATTTCTAAAAAATGGGGTCTCATTGAAATCTCAATTTGTGTGAAGGACTCATTTAAGTGATAGAGATAATTCTTTCATTTATTGATGATAAATCTTAATTTATTTTCTCCATTAAGTCACTTGCAAGTCTTTGGGCTGGAGATGACACAAAATACTTTATATAAAATGATATAATTAACGACATTTTTATTCTCTTTAAATTGGGTTGACACAAATTTTCTTTAACTATGAATATTATTCTTAACATCTTAAAGAACTGCTAGTTGCTTCCTAAATCTTCAAAATTTGCTTCATTTAAATATGCCGGCCAATTGCTGGAGTTAATGATGATGAATGGAATCAGGATTAAATTTTTCATAAACTGGATTGGCTCTAGCCATTGGCAGAAACCAGCTATCTACATGCTGGGATCTGAGTTGCCTGAAAGGTCTCTGTATTAAAAATATTCTCCTGTTAGGTACTATGATACCTAAAACTTTTTAAAAAGTTATTTCTTCAAACCATTGGAATCATAAAACCACATTAAGATACACATTATTTTTTAAGTTTTTTTAATTTTATTTTCTAATTAGCATACATATTCCTTATTAACTTCTCATATCATATAGTAGTTTTATAAATCAAGACATGTTAGAAACATGGAGTATTGCCTATGTCTTAATAAGTGGGAGTCAACCTCAAACCAAGGATGTAGGCTGTATAATTACAGAAGAATCAGACCTTAAGGAGGCTGAAGTTACTTTAAAACCCTTTTTGAGACTGTCCTAGATAATAAACTGACAAGAAAGAAATAAAATAATTTCATAAACAAGTGTCTTTTGCTCCCTTGATTTTTTTTTCATTTTTGCTTTTATTTCAGATATTGATAATATAGTTGATTCAAACAGGATGAAGATTCACTTACATAAAAGAAAATACTTAAATTCTGTTAGAATCTTGCATAGTTCACAATTATAGACCTTTATAAATGCAATATCATTGAATGACTGAAAGTCTAAGACAAAGGATTGACCTCAACATCTGCAGTATGTGAAATCAAGCTGTTATGTGTCTTATGGATATTTATTTGTTTCTATTAGGAAAATTGCTAAAATTTAATAACAAATAAAATAGCAAAAAACAAAACAAAATAAAAAAAACCCTAGCAATATCAATATATTTGAAAGTAGTAGAAATGTTTTTTTGTTGTTGTTGTTTTTTTAATAGGACATCTTCATGTGTTCATTAGATTTCAGGTCTGTGAATGGAAATATAATTCTGATATAGGCCTCATTGCTTCTAAATAACTGCCATCTAACTTAAACATAATAATTTTACAATTATTTATAGTTTTATTTTTGTTTGTATTATTTGTTGGCAATATTTATTTTTTGAGGTTATTGCTTTATGCAAAGCCAAACAATCAACCAATTAACAAAATAAATGCACTACCATAGACAATAAGGTATTCCAAATCTTGAAGTGATCCTAGGTGCGGGTTTTTTTGCATGTAGTAATTATAGATAGATTTAGTGACTATAGACTATTTGTCGGTTTCTTACTTGATCCTCCTTAAGCATAGGGGAAAATACATGTAGAGCCTTGAATAAAGATCATGCAGTTAGAGTAGGGAGCAAATCTGGTTGGGAAGCAGCTTCCCCAAGCTAACTGAGTAGTGGACCACCTCCTGAGTTAGCACAGCCGAGAGTGAAGAATCTGTAGGAAATCATCTGTTGGATAGTCTGTGTCCTGTTTGAGATTTAAAGTAACATTGGAAGTTAGCAACCAAGAGCAACTGGTAAATCTCTCTTTGGGTGCACTTACTTAACAAATTTAGCCAGGCCTTTCTGCAAAGGTGCTTTCAGAGATAGGACACAGTACAGAGACATGCATGAGAAGTTTGTAGTGTGGCAAGTATTTACTCTATAGTCCTTGCTCTAATTCTAAATACTTTGGTCTTTAAGCTGCCCAACCCAGCCTTTTCCCCTAAGTAAAGAGCACTCAATAAATGTGGTCGTGTAAAAGAATAATTTATGATGCTTGGGATTAAAAACAAATACTAAACCAAAGCTGGAATTAGGTCAAAACCAAGTTTGATATATAACAGGTTATAGGCACATGAGATATGATTGTAAATCATAGCCTTATGTGTATATAACTACATTAATTATATTTATTCAAGGTACTTTTTTTCTTTTTAAATCAATGAACTATCTCAATTCTTCAAAAGTAATGAGGGAATATTAATTAAATCTGCTAATTACATTTTTCTTAGCGAATATATTTTAATAGAAAAGATGCATATTTGAGGGGATATAACCTCATTTCAGATGCAAGAGGTCAAAATAATCAAGATTTGATAGCAAGAAAAGAGGCAGTTGAAATACATTTCTATTTTTGCTTCACAACATCTATTAGACATATAAACTATTTTCTCTAGCAAGTCTCCAGACACATGAAAAAAGGGGCATTGAAAAGCTGTATTCTCTTTCTTATTTTTCTGGTTCCTGGTGGCCTCTGAATAAAGTTCTAAGGCAGCAGACTGAGGCTGAAAGAGCAGAAACATTTATATTTGTACTAACGTTATATTTTTAATGTTTTTATTAAAGCATAATATGCACAAAAGTGCAAAGATGATAATTGTACCACTTGATGCATTCTCACAAATTTAACAAATCTATGTAAATAGCACCAGATCTGGAAACAGAACATTATCATCACTCAGAAGCCCCCCCTCATCTTTTCTTACAGTCATTATTCTCCACTTCTGACTTCTATCAGCAGAGATTAATTTTGTCTTTTATGAACTTAAAAGAAATGGGACCTGTTTTCTTTTGTTCAATATTATGTTGCATGACTTATTCATATTATTGCATATAATTATAGACCATTCTCAATGCTGCATAGTATACTATTGTGTGAACATAACTCAATTTAGTTAAAATTCCATTTTTATTTATTTTTTTATTTCAGCATATTATAGGAATACAAATGTTTAGGTTACATACATTGCCTTTGCCCTGCCTGAATCAGAGCTTCAAGCATGTCCATCCCCCAGACGGTGCAGACTGCACCTATTGCGTGTGAATATACCCATCCCCTCCCCCCCTCTCCCACCTGACTGACTGATGAATGTTAGTACTATATGTGCACGTAAGTGTTGATCACTTGATACAGGTTTGATGGTCAGTACATGTGGTGCTTGTTTTTCCATTCTTGGGATACTTCACTTAGTAGAATGGGCTCCAGCTCTACCCAGGATAATACAAGAGGTGTTATATCACTATTGTTTTTTTGTGATTGAATAGAGCTCCATGGTATACATATACCATATTTTATTAGTCCACTCA
>CAUYRT010032495.1:0-45189 GCA_963574885.1 Lepilemur ruficaudatus | reverse complement strand
GTTGTCTATTTGCTCTAGTGATAGTTTCTTTGGCTGTGCAGAAGCTTTTTAATTTGATCAGATCCCATTTGTTGATTTTTTTTTGCTGCATTGATTGCTTTTGGGGTCTTCTTCAAGAATTCTTTGCCTAGACCAATGTCTAAAAGAGTCTTCCCAACATCCTATTCTAATATTCTTAAGGTTTCCTGCCTTAGGTTTAGGTCTGTTAACCATCTTGAGTGTATTTTTGTGAGAGGTGAGAGGTAGGGATCTAGTTTCATTTTTCTGCATGTAGCTATATAGTTTTCCCAGCACCATTTATTGAAAAGAGATTCTTTTCCCCAATGTATATTTTTGTCTGGTTTATCAAAGTTTAGGTTACCGTATGCAGATGGTTTCATCTTTGGATTCTCAGTCCTGTTCCAAAGATCAATGGTTCTGTTCTTGTGCCAATAAAAACTGATCAAATCAGGTTTTATTAACTTGCAATTTTTCTTATATATTATTTTAGAGAATTTCTGGTTTTACTTTTGTATCAGCAAACTTTGTTTTGACTCCTTTTCCCATTGTGAATTGTATATTGCCTTGTGAATATAGTGTCTATACTACTTTAAGCTATTGATTTAATTATTCAAAGAGAAATTATTGTGTCTTCATAGGTATCTTGTGCAGTCTATAGTTTTCCAATATCTGATATTTCAGTAAAGAGACCCATACTTTACTGGTTTACTATAATATCAGTTCAAACATTGATGTCTGAAAACCATCAACAAAGAAAACAAACCCAAAAAAAATCCCAACAATCTTTTATTTCTTTATTTTTCATTTCAAACTATTATAGGGGTACAAATGTTTTTGGTTACATGTATCAATTTTGTTATGCTTAAGTGAGGGTTATAAGTGTGCCCATAACCCAGATAGTGTTCACTGTACCCATTAGGTAAGGTCAGAGCTGAACTAAACAAAATGGAAAGAAAAAAACCACAAAGAATCAATGAAACAAAAAGTTGTTTCTATGAAAAGATAAACAAAATTGATAGACCTCTTGCTAGATTAACCAGGAATAGAAGAGAAAGGACCCAAATAAACTCAATTGGAAATGAAAAAGCAGATATTACAATTGATCCCACAGAAATACAAAATATCATCTGTGAATACTATGAAAATCTGTGAACATAAATTTGAAAGCATAGAGGAAATGGACAAATTTCTGGAAGTACCCAACCTCTTAAGACTCAATCAGGAAGATATAGAACTCCTAAACAGACCAATAACAAGCAGTGAGATTGAAGCAGTAATAAAAACCTTCTAACAAGGAAAAAAGCCCCAGACCAGATGGATTCATAGCCAAATTTTACCAGACTTACAAAAAACAGCTGGTACCCATACTGTAGAAATTATTCCATAACATTGAGAAGGAGGGAATCCTCCCCAACTCATTCTATGAAGCCAGTATCACCTTGATACCAAAGTCAGGAAAGGACACCAAAAAAAAGAAAAAGAAAGAAAGAAAAGAAAAAGAAAAAGACCAATATCTGCTATGAATATAGATGCAAAAATCTGCAATGAAATACTAGCTAAACAAATTCAACAACACATCAAAAAAATAATCCACCATGACCAAGTGGGCTGCATCCCAGGGATGCAAGGATGGTTCAACATATGTAAATCCATAAATGTGATCCACCACATAAACAGAAGCAAAAACAAAGACCATATGATTATCTCAATAGATGCAGAAAAAGCATTTGACAAAATTCAGCAACTTTTCATGATACAAACCCACAATAAGCATAGAAGGAACATATCTCAAGATTATAAAAGCCATATATGGCAAACGTAAAGCCAACATCATATAGAATGGGAAAAAGTTGAAAGTATTCTGCTTAAGAACTGGAACAAGATAAGGGTTCCCACTGTCACCACTTCTATTAACACAGTGCTGGATGTCCTAACCAGAGCAATCAGGCAAGAGTAAAAAATAAAGAGTATACACATCAGGAAAAAAGAAATCAAACTGTCACTTTTTCCTGACAATATAATCTTTTTTTTGAGACAGAGTCTCACTTTGTTGCCTGGGCTAGAGTGCCGTGGCATCAGCCTAGCTCACAGCAACCTCAAACTCCTGGACTCAAGTGATCCTCCTGACTCAGCCTCCCGAGTAGCTGGGACTACAGGCATGCACCACCATGCCTGGCTAATTTTTTCTATATATTTTAGTTGGCCAATTAATTTATTTCTATTTTTGGTAGAGACAGGGTCTTGCTCTTGCTCAGGCTGGTCTTGAACTCCTGAACTCAAACTATCCACCCGCCTCAGCCTCCCAGAGTGCTAGGATTACAGGCGTGAGCCACCACTCCCAGCCCCCAATATAATCTTATATCTAGAAAACCACAAAGACTCCACCAAAAGACTTCTGGAATTAATAAATAAATTCAGCAAAGTCTTAGGTTACAAAATCAATATACACAAATCAGTAGCATTCCCATACAACAAGAATAGTCAAGCTGAGAATCAAATCAAAGACTCAATACCATTCACAATAGCTAAAAAGAAAATAAAATATCTAAGAATATAATTAACCAGGGAGATGAAAGAGCTATGCAAAGAGTCCTTCCAATTTTTCAAATCTTCGTTTAAAATAAAATTAGCAAATTATTTTAAAATAGACTCATTTTTAAAATTACTCTTCACATATGTTAAAATATAGTTTCAAGTAAATTATTTTTAATTGTCTTTGTTACAGAAATCAAATGCTACATCTGTTGAGACATAAGAATTTACATTTACAACTGTCTTTTGGTGTTTCTACTAACCTCCAATATTTGAGTTTTATTTTACAGGAATGATCATGTTCCTCAGATAAGAGATGAAGACGTCTTCATCTGTTCCAGAAACAGATTGTATCCCTACATGGACACTAGCCAAGTAAAGCACATCTGTTAAAAAGAACTTAGTGGAAAAAACTTAATGAAACAAACTTAGATCATTGCTAATGCAAATACAAAGAAGAGAACTTTATTGTATAATAACAGATATTTATTATTCCCTGGATTCAGAATTAATGCTGGGAAATATTTTGTCAAGGTTCCACTTCCTTGAAATATGTTAATGAGTGCAATCATATTTGCTTCCCCCATAACTTCCACACAGATATTAGAACCTTTATCAAGATGATTTCTAGATTGAGTTACCCTAGCAAGTGTGGGATGACTTTATACATTCTCATTTTTCAAATACTTCTCAAAACTCCAACTCCATATTAATATTCTAATTCAGGTTTCTGTTTAAAGCTAAAACACCCTCTCAATTTGTCTAGTTATACTTTACTTACCTGCTCTAGAACTTTGAGTGAAAAGAAGAAAATTTGCCATGAATCATTTCTACTTTTTCTTCCAAACTAGAAGCATTTAGTGTAGATAGCCAGTGAGGTAATTGCTGTCACTTCCAATTAATATGGTGTGGGAAAGGGGCTCCACCCTTCCAAGCATGCTAACATTTTTCACACAGGAGAGTAATTATCATTTAGCATGTTTTCTAGATGACAACATATAGTTAGATTGTACATGCTCCTTAAGCAACACATTAGGAATATTTAACCATGAATTACATAAACTCTGTGGAATTAAATGCCACAAAGCTCCTCTCTATACAATTTCACTGATGTCCTTGCTCTGAAGCATATTTACCAGCCAGCTCCATGTAGTATTATTGATCAACATTCTCCCAAACGGACAAACACAAGCATATTTCCCATGTGCCACAAAGATTCCTTCTTTATATCTGTAGTGTACAAACTGGCATGTACACACATTGTCTCATCTGAAGTGTTGCAAATTATGTTGTCAAAATTCTCCCCATTTCTTCTAAATACCTCTTCTTTTTTTGGCATTGAATTTCAAAACCAAAAGTAATCATTAGATAATAGACATTTGTGGTGAAAAAATTACAGGTTTTGAAAGTATGTTTAATACAAAATGCCATTAGTCTAAAATGATAAACAGAGAAAAAAATTGAAACTCCTAATCTCCAAAATAGTGATATGATAAAGTATGCTTGAAATTAAAGTGTCCTAGGGATCCTTCTGCAATTGGCTGTCTTCACCAGAGGTGAGGTGCAAAACAAGAAAAGAACTGGGTAATGACTTGGGGGCTTTTTGCAGCCTCAAGGGTGCACCCTCAGGGATGCTTCCTCTGGTGACTCACCCAAACATGTCTGCAGCTGGAAAGGCAAGCTCTTCTTCCATGCCCATGTCTGAGAGCCAAAGCTACAAGAAAAAGAAAATCATTCCAGGGCTACACACAAACTCCTCTTTGATGTGATAAAAACAGTTTTGGATAACACACTATTATTTTTTGGTGATTACAAAGAATTTTCCCCTATAAACTCTAGATTATCTGTCCCTAAAGTCTATGAAGTAGTCTGCCTTCTTGTGGCTTACACTGCTGGCTTTTGGGCAGCTTCCTTTAGTCATCAGTCCAAAAATGCAAAGTCCTTTTGAAATCACAGCCAATCTATGGCATGTCAGATTTGAAACACCATAGAAATGACACTTTATCTTAGTTATATTTTGTTTTCTTTTACATATTTTTACATCTGGAAGATACTCATTTAATTAAAATTTCTCTCTTTCTCTCCTTCTCTCTCTAGTCTGACAGCTTCTTTGCCTAAGGCCTTTTAAGTTAATTTATATATGTAAACAAAAGATTTAACTGTAAGTGAAAATATGACTTTACATTATATGAAGGCCAATAGTAATAGTTAAATTAACCATGATGTAAATGTGACAAGCAAGTGATAATGTACAATAATAGTAATACTGTTCTAAAATAATATACTTTTTTCTTTAACAATTTATTTTGAAAAATTTCAAATCCATAGAAAATTCAGACCACTACAGTGACCACTAACATTCTTTTTATGTAGATTCAGGAATTGTAACATTTTACAACATTTGCTTTATCTTTCTTTTCGTATAGTTATTTAGCTAGTTACCTAGATACATAACATATACACATACTTACATATATACACACATGCTTTTTGGTACTCATCTAAAAATAAATTGTAGACATCATGACACTTTACCTTTAAATATTTCAGTACATCTCTCTTAATATTTTCCTACATAAACATGGTACCATTTTCATAACTAAGACATTTTGATATTTCTATAAAATTATCTAATATTAATATATAGTACATACTTAAATTTTCTCAAATATCCCAAATATCTTTTATAACTCTTTGTTTTTGAAAATCTAGTATCCAATTAAGGACCATGCACTGCATTTTCCCTGCAACTTTTATCTCTTTTAATCTCAAATAGTCCCCAATATCATTTTCTGTCTTTCATGATATTTGCATTTTTGGAATCCAGACCACTTGTTTTGTAGAATGTCCCACAAACTAGATTTGTCTGATTTTTTTCCCTTATAATTAAATTCAGGTTAGAATTTTCGGCAAGAGTACCACAGAGGTGATATGTGCTTCTCACCACCTCCCATCAGGAAGCACACATGTCACTTGTCCTATGATTGGCAACATCAAGTTTGCTCACTTGGTTAAGATACAGTCCGCCAGGTGTTGCCATTGTAAAGCACTGCAATTAATAACTCAATTGCAGGATGATACTTTGAAAAGCACAAGTATCCTGTTCCACAACAACTTTCCATTCAATAGATGGGCTACTTCCAGGGCAAAGACATTAAGAAGCCAATTATGATTTCCTACTGTCTTTCTGTTTCCACTGACTGGATACACATGGTGCAAAGCTACAGAGGGTGGTGGAGTACAGAGGAAGATCAGCTAGTGACCCAGAACACCTATGCTGGGACAATGCATGAGAAATAAACCTCTCCATTGGTAAGACCCTAACACTTTTGGTCTATTTGAAACCACAACTTGCATTGTTATAGATAATAATAGCTCAACATTTCTTAAAATTTTTAATTATTATTGCTATATAATAGTTCTATATATTTATAGTGTACATATGATGCTTTGATACAGGCATACAATGTGAATTAATCAAATAAGGGTAACTAGGGTATCAATCACTTAGGGTATTTATCATTTCTTTGTGTTAGAAACATTCCAATTCCACTCTTAGTTATTTTAAAGAATACTCTAACTTACTGTTGATTATAATCACTTTGTTGTGTTATCAAATAGTCTTCATTATAGCTAACTATATTTTTCTACCCATTAACTATCCTCATTTTATCCCCCTCTGCCCCACTATGCTTCCCAACCTGTGGTAACAATCACTTTATTCTCTGTCTCCGTAAGGTAAATTATTTTTATTTTTTCTTAAATGACTAACAATGTTATTTTTTATATATTTATTATTTTTTTATTTCAGCATGTTAAGGTGACAAAAATGCTTAGGTTACATATATTATCTTTGCTCCCCCTGAGTTAAAGCTTCAAGTGTGTCCATCCCACAGATGGTGAGTATTGCACCCATTAGGTGTGTATATCCCCAACCCCTCCTCCCCACTCCCGTATGCCCAACACCCGATTAATGTTATTACTATATGTGCACTTAAGTGTTGATCAATTAATATCAATTTGATAGTGAGTACATGTAGTGCTTGTTTTTCCATTCTTGGTATAGTTCATTTAGTAGAATGGGCTCCAGCTCTGCCCAGGATAATACAAGAGGTACCATATCACGACTGTATTTTGTCGCTGAGTAGAACTGCATGGTATACATATACCACATTGTATTAATCCACTCATATTTATGGGCACTTGAGTTGTTTCCACATCTTTACAATTGTGCTGCTATGTGAATTGTGCTGCTATAAACATTCTAGTGTACATATCGTTTTTATAGAATGACTTCTGTTCTGTTTTATAGAATGACTTCTGTTCCTTTAGGTAGATGCCCAGTAATGGGATTGCTGGATCACATGATAGTTCTAATTGTAGCTCTTTGAGGTATCTCCATATTACTTTCCACAGAGACTGTACTAGTTTGCAGTCCCACCAGCAGTGTATGAGTGTTCCTATCTCTCCACATCCATCCCAGTGTTGATTGTTTTGGGACTTTTTGAAAAGGCCATTCTCACTGGAGATAAATGATATCTCACTGTGATTTTGATTTGCATTTCCCTGATGACTACAGATGTTGAGCAGTTTTTCATATGTTTGTTGGCCATTAGTCTATCTTCTTTTGAAAAGTTTCTGTTCATGTCCTATGCCCACTTTTTGATAGGGCTGTTTGATTTTTTTTTTTTTTTTTGCTGATTTTGCTGAGTTCTATATAGATTGCAGTTATCACCCTTTTATCGGATGTATAACATGTGAATATTTTCTTGCATTCTGTAGGTTGTGTGTTTGCTGTCATGACAGTTTCCTTGGCTGTGCAGAAGCTTTTTAATTTGATCAGGTCCCATGTATTTATTCTTATTATTGCTATGATTGCCTTTGGGGCCTTCTTCATAAATTCTTTGCCTAAGCCAATGTCTATAAGACTTTTTCCAACATTTTCTTCTAGAATTCTTATAGATTCATGCTTTAGGTTTAAGTATATTATCCACCATGAGTTGATTTTTTGTGAGAGGTGAAAGGTGTGGATTCTGGTTCAGTCTTCTACATGTGGCTATCCAGTTTTCCCAGCACCATTTATTGAATAAGGATTCTTTTCCTCAGTGTATGTTTTTGTCTGCTTTGTCAAATATTAGATGTCTATATGAGGATGGTTTTATACCTGAGTTCTCAATTCTGTTCCATTGGTCTATGTCTCTGTTCTTGTGCCAGTACTATGCTATTTTAATCACTATAGTCTTGCAGCACAGTTGAAATCTGGTAAATTGATGCCTCCCAATCTGTTCTTTTTGCTTAAGATTGCTTTTGCTATATGAGGTCTTCTCTGGTTTCATACAAAACATAGAATTATTTTTCCTAGATCTGCAAAAAATTATGTTGGTATTTTAATAGGGATTGCATTGAATCTGTATATCGCTTTGGGTATTATAGACATTGTAACAATGTTGATTCTGTGGATCCATAAGCCTAGTATGATTTCCCGTCTGTTTACATTCTCTGCTATTTCTTTCCTTAGGGTTTTGTAGTTCTCCCTGTAGAGGTCTTTTACTTCCTTAGTTAAATATATTCCTAGGTATTTTATTTTCTTTGTTTCCATTGTGAAGGATATTGCATCTTTGATTTGGTACTCAGTTTGACTGTTTTTGGCATATAGAAATGCTACTGATTTCTGTACATTGATTTTGTAACTTGAGACTTTGCTGACTTCATCAATTCCAGTAGTCTCATGGCAGAATCTTTTGGATTTTCTAGATATAAGATCATGTCATCAGCAAAGAGTGATAGTTTGAAATCTTGTGCCCCCATTTGGATGCCCTTGATTTCCTTCTCTTGTCTAATTGTCCTAGCTAGCACTTCCAGCACTATATTGAATAGAAATGGCAATAGCGGGCAACCTTGTGTGGTTCCAGTTCTAAGTGAGAATGCTTTCAATTTTTCCCCATTCAGTGTAATGTTGGCTGTGGGTTTGTCATATATGGCTTGTATCATTTTTTGGTAAGTCCCATCTATACCTATTTTGTTAAGCATTCTTATAAAAGGGTGCTGAATTTTGTTGAATGATTTTTTTCTGTGTCTATTGAGATGATCCTATGGTCTTTGTTATGGCTTCTATTTATGTGGTGAATTACATTTATAGATTTTATATAATGAACCATCCCTACATATCTGGGATGAAGCCCACTTGGCTGTGATGGATTTTTTTTTTTTTTTGATAAGCACCTGAATTTGATTTGCTAGGACTTTCTTGACAATTTTTTTTTATCTATATCCAAAAGAGATTTTATAGTTTTCTTTTTTTGTTGCATCCTTTCCTGGTTTTGGTATCAGGGTGATGTTGGCTTCATAAAATGTGTTGGGGAGGATTCCTTCTTGCTTGATGTTGTGGAATAATTTCTGCAAGATACGCATCAGGTCTTCTTTGTAGGTCTGGTAAAAAATTGGGTGTGAAACTGTCTGGTCTGGGACTTTTATATTTAGAAAGTTTTTTATTGCTGCTTCAATTTCAGTACTTGATATTGATCTGTTCAGGAATTCTATTTCTTCCTGATTGAGCCTAGGGAGGCTGTGTGTTTGTAAGAATTTATTCATTTCCTCTACATTTTCCAGTTTATGTGCATAGAGGTTTTTATAGTGTTCAAAAATGGTATTTTGTATTTCTGTGGTATCAGTTATAATTTCTCCTTTTTCATTCCTGATGGATCTTATTAGAGTCCTTTCATTTCTGCTTCTCATTAATCTAGTAAGAGGCATGTCAATTTGTTTATTTTTCAAAGAACCAACTTTTTAAAATTAACCTTCTGTATAGTTTTTTTGTTATCAATTTCATTTAGCTCTGATCTTATCTTTGTTATTTTTTTTTTTCTTCTGCTGGATTTGGGATCAGTTTTCTCATCTTTTTCAAGTTCTTTGAGACAATTCATTAGATTGTTTATTTGTGGTCTTTCTGTCTTTTGGATGTAGGCATTTATGGATATAAATTTTCATCTCAGGACTGCTTTAGCTGTGTCCCACAGATCTTGATAACTTGTGTCTCCTTTATCACGTATTTCAAAGAATATTTTGATTTCCATCTTGATTTTCTCCTTAATGCAATAATTGTTCAGCAGAACATTTTGTTTAATGTCCATGATTTTGTGTAGTGATGAGAGTTTTGGTTGGAGTTGCTTTCTAATTTTATTCCACCATGGTATGAGAAGGTGTATGGTATAATTTCTATTTTTTTAAATTTTTAAGACACACTTTGTGGTCTAGGATATGGTCAGTCTTAGAGAATGTCCCATGAGCTGATGAGAAAAATGTATGTTCAGTGGTTTGGGGGTAGAATGTTCTGTAAATGTCAGTCAGCCCCATTTGTTCTAGAGTTTTGTTTAAGTCCATTTTGTTTCTTTGTTTATTTTCTGTTTAGAGGATCTGTCCTGTTTTGTCAGAAGGGTGTTGAAGTCTCCAGATATTATGGTGTTGTTATCATTCTGTTTAGATCAAGTGTGATTTGCTTTATAAATCTGGGTGCATCTGAGTTAATTGCATAAATATGTAGAATTGTTAAGTCTTCTTGTTGAATTGCACACTTCACTATTATATAGTGACCCTCACTGTCTTTCATTACTTTTGTTGATTTGAAGACTAAGTTATCTGAAATCAGGACTGCCATGCCAGATTTCTTTTGGCTTCTGTTTACTTGAAATATTGTTTTCCATCCCTTCATCTTGAGTCAAAATTCATCCTTGTGTGTTAGCTGTGTTTCCTGAAGATAACAGATACTTGGCATGTGTATATTTGTCCATTAGGCCAGCCTATGCCTCTTCAGTGGGCGGTTCAAGCCATTCACACTTATTGAGAGAATTGATAAGTGGGGCAGATTTCTGTTCACCCTGTTGAGTTGAACTTTGTTGCCTTGTTTTCTCTCTTGAGTGATTGTGGTATCTGACCTCTGGCCTTTAGCTTTTGGATGATTTTACATTCATGAGTGTTTACTATGCTGATATGTTTGTAACACTGTTTTGAGTATTTACTGGAGGGCATGTCTTGTCTTGATGAATTTCCTCAGTCTTTCCTTGCCTGAGAAGCTATTTATTTTTCCTTCATATAAGAAGCTTTGTTTTGCCAGGTACAAGATTCTAAGCTGGGCATTATTTCGTTTGAGAAGAGTTAGAATGGGGCTCCAGTCTCTTCTTGCTTGTAAGGTCTCAGTTGAGAAGTCTGCTGTTATTCTGATGGGCTTTCATTTGTAGGTTATCTGCTTCTTTTGCCTTACAGCTCATAGGAGGGCCTCTTTTGTGGTTATTTTGGTCCATCTGATGACTCTGTGTCATGGTGTCTTCCTTTTTGCAGGAATCTCCCAGGAGTTCTCTGAGCTACTTGTATCTGGATATCTAGATTTTTAGCAAGGCTTGGGAAAATTTCCTCTATTATATCCTCAAATAGCTTATCCAACCCTTGTGTATTTTTGTCTTCACCCTCAGTGCCGACTATGATTCTCACATTAGGCCTCATCACATAATCCCACATTTCTTGTAGGCTTTGCTCTTTTCTCTTAGTCCTCTGCTCTATCTCTGCAACTGACTTATTTAATTGGAAGGTGTTATCTTCAATCCCTGAAATTCTTTCTTCTGTTTAATCTACCCTGTTCTTGAGTCTTCCCACTATGTTCTATAATTCCTTAAATAAATTATTCACTTCCAGTAGTCCTGTCTGATTTTTCTTTAATATTTCAATTTCTTTAGTGGATTTTTCTTCCAAGTCCTGGATTTTGTGTGTGTGGTTTCTTTGTGTTGGGTATCCATTTTCTCTTATATATCATTGAGTTTTCTTACAATCCATGTTCAAAATTCTTCTTCTGTCATTTTAGTGTTCTGAATTTGGTTGATGTCCATTGCTGGAGAGTTGGTGTTCCCCTTTTGGGGTGTGGTGTCTGTTGGATTCTTCATTCTTCCAAAGTCCTTTTGCTCATTCCTTCCCATCTGTATCAGCTGTTGCTTCTTGCCTTTAGATTTTCATTTGGATAATGACACATCCTGTTTAGTCTCTGAGCTAGTAGGTGGTGCTTGTGGGTGAATTTCAACCACACCCTGTATGATTAGTCAGTCGATGCAGTACAAGGGTGTGCAGCTTGACCTCCCTATCAGTAGGTGGCACTTGCTGGGAGGAGCAAGCTGCAGTTTGTTTTGGGATCCTGAAACCAGCTCTTGTTCCTCTGGAGAGACACTCTAGTGCCTCAGGTGGTGAATGGGGCCTTAGGACTTCCAGGTGTGTCCTTATTTTCCACCTCAGTAGAGGCAGGTTGGGGAATGAGGCTGGACAGAGCTGGATTGGGTGAGCCTACCCTCAAGTTCCACAAATGCTGTTATCAGTGGTCAAAGATCTGTTCTCTACTTCTGGGAAAAGCTGCCAGGGAGGGGCTGAAATGGCCCGCCCCACTCAGCCAGAAAGTCTGCACATGGAGATGGGTCTGTCTGAGACCTGCAGTCTGGAGGAGGTCTCTCTCTTTCCTTTTTCTCCTATTCCATGGCTTCTCCCAGGCTTCTGCCAGCGGGCAGGACCTCAAGCCAGCAGGATTTCTCTGGCTGTGATGTGGGCTGGGAAGTTCCCTGCCCAGGATCACAGCTTGAGCCAGGAGCACGGCCCTCCTATGAGAGGAGGGTTGCCCGTGAAGTAAACTGACCTGTTCTGAAGGCACACACATCTCAGTAGACTCATTGACAAATATCCCTTCTGTGCCCCTGGGCAATGTGATCGAGATATAGGTGTTCAGGATGTGGTCTGCAGGGCTGTCCCTCAGGCCCTGAAGATCAATCCCTGACTCTGCTTGGGAGAAGAGTGCTGATCTCAAGTCACTTACAGGGTGCCCAAGCTGGATCAATGTCTCTCTGCCTCAGCATTTGCCATGCTCTGCTGGAGTCACCAGGCAAGCAGCACCTGGGAGAGCTGGCGGGTAGGGAGCTCACAGTCTAAGTACCCCTCAGTCCTCTGTAGCTCCCTAAAAGTAAAGGTCCCATTCTCTGCAGATGCCTCTGGGTGATAGCTAAATTATCTCTCTTGGCAGCAGTGGGTAGTGAAGGGGAAGGGGAGAATGAAGCAATATGGTGCCTCCCAATCAGCTCAGGGTGGTGGGGTGGGAAGTGCCCTGAGGGACCTGGGAGCCTGGAGCCCTATCCACAAAAGGCTCACGGCTCACTGGTGGCAGCCCTCTCTGGGCTGGTGTTAGAAGGTCTCTCCAACTGCTCAGGAGCCCACCAGCAGTCCGAGATGCAAGGGAGGGGATATTTAACCACTCCACTTACTCTTGTCTCTGGTCTCCAAGGCTCTCAGTGGCCTTTCCCCTTCCAATTCTCTGCAACTTCTTCCCACAGAGTCTCCTGTAGTTTTGGGGACCCTTCCTTTTGGCCCTCATCTAATCTATGTTTGTCTGCCTGTTTATTTTTTTTTTTTTTCACTTTCTTCTGAAATCTATCTTTCTTGCAGAGGCACTCTGGCTGGTCGTTTTTCTCATCCACCTTCTTGCCCCACCCTTGATAAATTGTTTTTAATAATTAGTTCCTACATATGAGTGAGAACATGTGACATTTGTCTTTCTGTATTTTGCTTATTTCCCCAGCATATTGTTTCCCAGTTCCATCCATGTTGTTGAAAATGGCAGGTTTTCATTTTTTATGGCTGTATAATATTCTGTTGTGTATATGTACCATGATTTCTTAATCCATTCACCTGTTTGATGGGCATTTAGGTTGTTTCCATTTCTTGGCTATTGTGAATAATGCTGCAATAAACATGAGAGTGCAGACATCTTTTTGACATACTAAATTTCCTTCTTTTGGATATATACCTTGCAGTGAGATTGCTGGGTCATATGGTAGTTCCATTTTTAGTTTATTTTTTTGAGGAACCATCATACTATTCTCCATAGTGGTTGCACTAATTTACATTCCCATTAACAGTGTGTGAGGGTTCCCCTTTCTCCACATCCTTGCCAACATTCATTATTACCTGTCCTTTTGATAAAAGCCATTTTGACTGGGATTAGATGATACCTCATTGTAGTTTTGATTTGCATTTCTCTGATGTCTAATGAAGTTGAGTATTTTTTCATATAGCTGTTGGTCATTTTTACATCTTCTTTTGAAAAATGTCTATTCACATCTTTTGCTCATTTGTTAATTGGATTATTTTATTTTTTTCCTATCTAGTTGTGTAGTCACTTATATATTCTAGTTCTTAAACCCTTGTCAGATGGATAGTTTGAAAATATTTCATCCCATTCTATGAGCTGTCTCTTTACTTTGTTGATTGTTTCCTTTGCTGTGCAGAAGATTTTTGGTTTGATGCAATCCCATTTGTTCAATTTTGCTTTAATTGCCTGTGCTTTGGGGGCATTACTCATGAAATCATTGCCCAGATCAATGTCCTGAAGCATTTCCCTAATGTTTTCTTTTAGTATTTTCATAGTTTGAGGTCTTAGATTTAAGCTTTTAATTCATTTTGATTTGATTTTTGTGTATGGTAATTAATAAGGGTCTAGTTTCATTCTTGTGCATAAGGATATCTAGTTTTCCCAGTACCATTTATTGAAAAAATTGTCCTTTCCCCACTGTATGTTATTGGCAACTTAGTTGACGATTAGTTACCTATAGCCATGTGGATTTATTTATTGATTCTCTATTCTGTTCCCTTGATCTGTGTGTCCATTTTTATGCCAATATCATGACGTTTTGGTTACTACAGCTCTGCAGTATAATTTGAAGTCAGGTAATATGATTCCTCCAGTTTTGTTCTTTTTGCTCATTATGGCTTTGGCTATTCGGGATGTTTTGTGGTTCCATATACCTTTTAGGATTATTTTTTCTATTTTTGTAAAGAATGGCATTGGTATTATCATGGAGATTGCATTGAATCTGTAGACTACTTTTGGTAGTATAGACATTTTAACAGTATTGATTCTTCTAATCCATGAGCATGGAAGCCCTTTCCATTTTTTTGGTGTCCTCTTCAATTTGTTTCATCAATGTTTTATAGTTTTCATTGTAGAGATCTTTCACTTCCTTGGTTAAGTTTATTCCTAGGTATTTTATTTTTAGCTATTATATATGGGATTACTTCCTTGGGTTTTTTTTTTCAGATTGTGTACTTTTGGTGTATGGAAATACTACTGAATTTTGTATGTTGATTTTTGTATGCTACAACTTTACTGAATTTGTTGATCAGTTCTAATAGAATTTTTTGTGGAATTTTTAGGTTTCTCTAGATATACAATCACATTGTCTGTAAACAAGGATAATTTGAATTCTCCCTTTCCAATTTGGATGACCTTTATTTCTTTCTCCTGTCTGATTGGTCTAGCTAGAATTTCCAGTAGTATGTTGAATAACAGTGGTGAAAGTGGGCATTCTTGTCTTGTTCCAGTTCTTAAAGGAAAGGCTTTCAGTTTTTCCCCACACAGTATGATACTTGCTGTGGGTCTGTCATATATGGCTTTTATCGTGCTGAGGTAAGTTCCTTCTATACCCCATTTGTTGAGAGCTTTCATCATGAAAGGATGTAGAATTTTATTAAGTACTTTTTCAGCATCAATTGAAATGATCATATGGTTTTTACCTTTCATTCTGTTGACATGATGTATCACATTGATTGATTTGCATATGTTGAACCATCCTTGCATCCCTGGGATGAATCCCACTTGATCATGATGAATAATCTTTTTAATGTTATAGAATTTGGTTTGCTAGTGTTTTGTTGAGGATTTTTGCATCTATGTTTATCAGAGATATTGGCCTACAGTTTTATTTTTTGTTGTGTCTTTGTCTGATCAGTGTGACACAGGCCTCATAGAATGAGTTTAGGAGTATTTCTGCTCTCCAGTTTTTTTGGAAAAATTTGAATAGGATTTGTATTTTTTGAATGCTTGGTAGAATTCAGCAGTGAAGCAATTGGATCCTGGGCTTTTCTTTGATCTGAGATTTTTTATTACTGCTTCTATCTTATTATTTGTTATTGGTTTATTCAGGTTTTAGATTTCTTCCTGGTTCACTCTTGGTAGGTTATATGTGTGTAGGAATTTAAATTTTTTTTTTAGATTTCCCAATTTATTAGCGTATAGTTGCTCAAAGTAATCTCTAATGATCCTTTGGATTTCTGCAGTATCAGTTGTAATGTCTACTTTTTCCTCTCTGATTTTATGCATTTGGGGTTCTCTCTTTTTTTCTTAGTCTGGCTAAAGGTGTGTCAATTTCATTTATCCCTTCAAAACACAAACTTTTCATTTCATTGATCTTTTGTATTTTTTTGGTTCAATTTCATTTATTTCTGTTCTGATTTTTATTATTTATTTTCTTCTACTAATTTTGGGTTTTGTTTGCTCTTGTTTTTCTAGTTCTTTGAGATGTATTATTAGATTGCTTATTTGTAGCTTTTCTACCTTTTTGATGTAGGCATTTATTGGTATAAACTTTCCTCTTATTATTTGCTTTGTCTATATCCCATAGGTTTTGATATGTTGCCTTTTCATTTTCATTTGAGAAATTTTAAAATTTCCCTCTTAACCTCTTCATTAACCCACTAGTCATTCAGAAGCATATTGTTTAATTTCCATGTGTTTGTATAGTTTCCAATGTTCCTCTTGTTATTAATTTCTCGCTTGATTCCGTTGTGGTTAGAGAAAATACTTGATATGTTTTAAATTTTTTTGAATTTGTTAAGAGTTGTTTTGTGGACTAACATATGGTCTTTCCTTGAGAATGATCCATGAGCTGAGGAGAAGAATATGTATTCTGCAGCTGTTGGATGAAACACTCTGTAAATATAAATGTTAGGTCCATTTGGTCTATAGTGTAGATTAAGTCCAATGTTTCTTTGTTGATTTTCTGTCTGGATAATCTGTCAAATACTGAAAGTAGGGTGCTGAGGTTTCCAATGATTATTTTATTGGAGGTCTATCTCTCTCTTTTGTTTGCTTTGTATATCTGGGTTCTCTAATACAGGGTACGTATATATTTAGAATTATTATGCCCTCTTGCTGAGTTGACCGCTTTATCATTACATAATGACCTTCTTTGTTTCTTTTTACAGTTTTTATCTTGAAATCTATTTTATCTGATAGAAATATAGCTACTCCTGCTCTTTTTCTTCATTCTTACTTACATGGAACATTTTTTTTCTATCCCTTTATTTTCAGTCTATGTGTGTCTTTATAGATGAAATATGTTTCTTATAGACAAAATATAGTTGGGTCTTGCCTTTTTTGTCCGTTCAGCCACTCTATGTCTTTTGATTGTAGAATTCAGTCCATTCACATTCAATGTTGTTATTGATAGGTAAGACCTTACTACTGCCATATTGTTATTCAGGTTCTGGTTGTTTTATGGTCTTCTCTTTCTTTCTTTCTTCCTTCCTTCCTTTCTATCTTCCTTTGTTAAAAGTGATTTTCTCTGGCAGTGTGTTTTAAATTTTTTCTTTTTATTTTTTGTGTATCTGTTTAGGTGTTTTTGATTTGAGTACGCGAGGCTTACAAAAAGCATTTTATAACCAATTATCTTAAACATATGACAACTCTGCATACAATCAAACAAAGGGAAGCCTAACAGAAATTCTACACTTTAACTGCATTCCCCTCCATTTTTTAACTTTTTGTAGTTTCCATCTATATCTTTTAAGGCTATCTCTCAAAAAGTTGTTGTAGTTATTTTTAAGTTTGTATTTTAGTCTTTCTATTCAAGATATAAGTGGTTTATACACTACAATTACAATAGAATATTCTGTATTTGTGTACTTAGTGAGCTGTATAACTTCAGATCATTTATTATTATTCATTAATGTCCTTTTCTTTCATATTGAAGAACTCCTTTTAGCGTTTCTCATAGGACAGGCCTGGTTAGCTCAGCATTTTCAACATGTTTTTGTTACATCAGTTTGGAGTATTGGTTTTAATTTCTATTTCTTCTGATACTTTGGTTTAAAAGACCAAAATTATTGAGGAATATACTTCATAAATTTATGTAAATCCAAAGAGAAGACATGATCATTGTTTATAACTTTTGATACTAATTTTTCAGTGCCATTCATCCATTGTGAAGTTTTTTGGTTGAAATTCATCTAGTAATTATATCAATTAGTTGTTCTTGAAATTAACAGAGAAGATGTTCAATTTTCTAGTTTTAACAAATAGGACCAACACCCACAGAAACTCTTCATTTGAGGTTTTTATAAAGGTTGGGATATGGTGTTTCTAAAATTTTTAAGTCTATAGGCACAAATATTTTTATAGGAAGCATATAAATTGTTTTAAGCAACTAATATAGAGGAGGAAATATTTCCAGATATCCCTTTTCAAAATTCTCTTTCTATGCCATAGGTTTCTTTCGAAAAGTAGTAAAATTTTACACCTCTTTTTTAAAAAAAGTCACCTTACTCTTGAGAGAGTTATCAAATGAATTTAATTTTTCAAGAATTTGTGATTTTTAGTGTAATACTGATCTGTTATTTATAGTAGAAAATGTCTGCAACTTTGGAATGCCATTTTTTTGTAAATAAAAAAGGTAACATCTTTAAGTTCAGACTCTTTCAAGTATTTTGTCATAAAATAATAAGTGACTCTTGCATTAAAGATATTTTATTGATCACTCCCCATTTCAATACAAAATATTATAAATATTCTACCATGTTTTAAAGGTTATATTTTAAAATTTAACCATATAGGTAGATGTTGTCCTGTAGAACTTTGTGCATTCCTGATTTCAGCTTGTTTGCTGCAATAACTTGCCTATGAATAATTCAGAGAATAAATATTATGAGAGGTTCTAGCTCTATAACCTTATCATGATATCCCCTTTTTAAATTCAGGCCAAAGCAACTGCCTTATTAGTGATTACACTTACATCTTTCCACAAAATATCATTTGCATTAAAGGTATCATTTATTTCTTTTCTGGTACCTCTTTCCTTTAGTGGCCCACAAAAAAAAAGTGGGTTTTTTTGTTTGTTTTTGTTTTGCATTTTCTAATTTCTTCACAGACTACTATTGAATATCACAGCTATAACATATTAAAAACATTTATATACTTCCCTCTATATAGTTTATATACTTCCAACCCAATAGTTTGCATTTGTCCAAAATTAGATAATTTGTTCTAATATGTGCTTTTTAAATTTTAAGCAATATTTTCTACATGTATCCCAATACTATGTGTGTTTGCTCACAAAAGGATACACTGTAGTTTATCTTCATGTTGTTATCCATTTGTCACTTTAACCATTTTAACAGGAAGAATGAATGTTTCTCAAACAGTATGTGGCTTTATGTTTTCTACTATTAGTAAAAAAAAAAAATCTCACCTCACTTCGAATAATGGGCTCAAGCTTAATCCAGGATAATACAAGAGGTTCTAACTCACTGTCATTTCTTAAAATTGAGTAATATTCCATTGTGAACAAATACCAGATGACTGTAAACATTGTACTGTAAAAGCTTTGTAGTTTTCCCCCAATAAAAAAAAAAAGAAAGAAAGAAAACTTTTTCTAAGCTGGCTAAATTCAGTTATCTTTCTACATAATAAACATGTATGTTCCTGAAAAAAAAAAATCTCAAAATAAACTTTTAAACCTTTATTATAAAGTTTGGTGAAGTTCTATAAAATACAGATTGTGTGTTGCATAATTAAAACTTGGTACAAATATGTCAACATTTGTTTTCATAATCTATATGCTTAATTTTTAAATGCCTTCCACATATTGATGCCATGGCTTCCTACTACTTTTTGTTAATATCAGAAAATATTATGTATACTTTAAGAAAGTTTTTATTAAGAATAGTGGGTGTAAATCCATTTTCTGAATAGTCTTCATCACAATTTAGGAGGTGTTGTTTTTTATTGGCTTGACTTTGTGTCAGATTTCCATTGCTTTTAGTAATATGGAGCACAAACACTTGGTATAGGAGTGTCAATGCTTTTATTTACTATTGTGCCTGACATTATCTTTCATCATGGTTTTGCTGCAGGATTCTTTTTTACCTACTTGTCCATTTTGTTAGAGTTCATTTAGTGGAAAGTAGATTATAAAATGTTCAATTTCTCTTAACTCTGCGTGCATTATGAAACGCAGGTATGAGCACAGTGAGAGAAGAGTGCCTGCCCTCACATATGCATCAAACTCAACTTCTAATTTTTTAATACTAAACACAAAATTCTCAGATCTTCTTCCTGGGATCCACTGGACCATGTCACAACTCCTTGATTGTGCATATTTTTGGCTTTGTTGTTGTTGTTGTTGTTACGTTTTGTTTTGAGAATACTGGTATTGCTGGAAAATCCAAAGGCAGGGACTTCCAAACCTTTTTCACTATGACAACAACGAGAATTCATTTTATATCGTGATCTTAGTACCACACACTCTTAAATGAATCAGATATTATTAAGTAATACTATGTGTGATTCAGTCTGATATTTTTATTATTTTATTCCATTACAGTGCCATTTTTAAAATAAGCTGGCTTGGACCTAAAGTTTGAACAAGACTATCTGACCATGTTCTGCACACCTTGGTCTCTTGGAGGGCAGCTGTGTGGTGTAGCAGCTGGTGTTTTGGAGTCAGATTGGTGTTTGGTCATCATTTAGTCTTTTGATATTGAAAACATTATTCAAAGTTTCCTCAGTTGCCACGTCTATAAAATGGGAATAATTATACTTACCTTGCAATAAGAGAATGAAATGAAATAATATACATAAAGCATCTAGTACACTTCTTGGCACATAGTGTATACTCAACAAACAAAAGGTAATCATTGTTAGTAGTAGTATTATAATGAGGTTCCTGACTTTCTAACAAGAAAGATGGGTGGGCCACGAGAAACCAGAAATGGAAACTACCAGGAGAAGAAAGAACAGCAGTAAGAATTTAGAAGTAAAAGGAAGACAGGAGAAGAGAGAAATGCCATTGTAAATTCCACTTACAATCTCTTAGCAAGGCTTTTTCAGGTGCCGCTCACGGAGCACATCACGCACAGTGGTAAGAATCTGCCTCTGCGCAGATTCCGCTCCTGTAACAGAATGCCAGGGAGCCCCAGCTACGCTCTCTCCTTAACCCTACAGCAGTCCTGTAAATGCATAAGCATACCCATTCCACCAGGGAGGAAAGTAAGTCCCCAAGACATTAAGTTATTGCCAACAGAAGCGGTCGGAATCGTCCCCAACTGCGCGGTCTGGGACGTTAAGGCCACCCTTACGTTTCCGGAATGCGCATGTGGCAGCCGCGGGACGAGGTGGGCGGCAGCGGCACACGCGGCCTGAGTCCTCCAAACTCAAGGAGCCCTGCTTACCCGTTTTTCTAAATTCCAAACAGTCTAGGATAGCTAGACTATAAGAAGCCTACCTGGAGAGCCAGAGTTGGAAAACCTGTGTCTCCAGAAGAACCCAGAGCGGCCTCTGAGCGAAGACAGGAGAGGCGACTGGGAGCTCACACAGATGAACCGGGCGACCTGCGGGCACCAGGGCGCCGCGCTCCGCAGCTGCTGCGCTGCCCCTCGCTCTGCACGACGTCTATTCCGATGCCCTCCCTAGGGCTGCAGTAACGCCCTGCGCCTTGCTCGGATTTCAGCAGTCTTCCCCGGCAAAGTGCCTCTGCAAGTCCTCGGCCTTCTGGTCTCAAGCTGGACCCTCATTTTATAGATGAGCTTTGGTTGTCACCTCCGTGGAACTTGAAAAGCGCAGGCCTTTCCCACAGGTTTTAGTTTCTTTTAAATGCAGCCTTTCTCCAAAGTGATGTGCTTTTGAGTTTCACAATCCATTGCCCCATCAATATCTTGTAAATGATATTAGTATTTTGTATAATTAGTGTTAGTACAATTAGTGGCATGATAAAAAAATCCCAGGCTAAAGTCCTGAGGCCTGATCTCTTAGGAGATGAGAGAGAGAGAGAATGACCTGATTTGTTTGTAGTTTCTTATATGACATGACTAATCTATCTGTTTGCCGGTTGCTGTGGGACTCCTTCCACTCTCTTACGGTGTTAATCGCCAGTGATCACTTGTTCTTTTTGTTCTCAGGGCAGTCTGTCTTTCTCTAGAACTACTGAGATTATTCAAAATATTCCATGTCTTGCCATTTCTACTTACAGAGAAAGAAAACTATATATCAGTACTTTGTAAACAGATATATATTTGATAGGAAAAATTTGAATACTCAAATGTGTCAATATCCAATTAAATTTCATTAAAGTAAGTGTCCTATTATATTTCCTTCCATTTTATTAAAACTAGTTCTTATATACTTTATTTTTACTTATCTCTGTTTGAGAAAAGTATGAATTGATTATGAATTCCTGGCTTTTCATAGATATATACTCAACTTTTTACGATTAATGATAATAGCTTTTCCTCACTGATGCTCAAATTTGCACATCTTAGCTAGGCGCAGAGCTTTAAGCTTACTCTTTGTCCTTTGAGCACCACCCTAGACATTTTTTAAAGTGTCTTTGTTTACTTCCAGCAGTAAGCTATTCCAGGAGACTTTGGGCTTTTTCTTATTTCTCAAAATGGAATTATCTACTCTCAGAGGAGTCTGGATTCCTTTACCTGGAAAATAATCCTAGACAAGGGTGTATATGGGATGATTTCACATGAGTACTGCTGTTGGCCAAAGGATTTGGCTATTTTATTGAGAGGGCCAGAAAAAGGTTTTTTGGGGGTTTTTTTGTATTTTTTTTCAGGTCCCAAGTTCATATGATATTTCCAAATTAACTCTAAAATTGCTGAAGCATAGTTTTAAAGATTTTGTTCTAATATAAAAATTACAATTTTCTGCATTAGTTAGATTTTTAACTCCTTACCAATGAAATTATGAGATTCAGCTACGTGAAGACCTTCTATTACATTGACTGTAGAAATTGACTTCATTTCATTGTCAACAAAAGTATCTATGAAAGGGTGAAATGCACAGTAGTTCTCAAAGGCTTTGACCTGTTCATGATACGCTACATGTATTCATTTAAATGTAATAAATTAATAGGCAACACTAAACAGTATTTTGTATAGCTTAATTCCTTTCTTCGAACACAGCCCAGGTAATAGAAAAGAACTTTAATTATAGCACTATAAGATCAACATGCAACTGTACAGTGACACAAAACCAAAGTGAATAGAAAGACATTATGAACAGAATCCTTCCATAGTAGAATTCAAAGCATATTTGGTTGCCGGCATTTTTCTAAAAAAGGATGGTATCTGAGCAGTTTTGCTTCCTTTCAACACTCTTGCATGTAGCATCACAAAACTCAGTCTCTGGAAAATGATTTCGAGAGCTAGACTGAATTACCAATGAGCCTGCCAAGATTCTCTGGCATTTGGGATTTGGCAGAATGTTGCAAAATAAGTTTTCTTAGACAATTCTGGTTTTGCTACAAACCCAAATGTCTAAGAAGTAATTCCAAATGTTCCAACCATGGGTTTCCCTATACATCTCTTGATTGTGTTATTTTTTTATCTGCCTGGGTTAAATGGCAAATCACACCAGCTTGAGAAGAGATCTAACACTGTGCTTTCTTGTTTCAGTGAACTCTTTCAAATTCTCTTTAAGAAACTGATATATGGTTAAAATTAATATTTTTAAATTAAACCTATCAAATATGGGTCATTTTTCAAATTTTCAGTTTTCTCTGCAGATGTTCCTCTCATTCCACAGTCGGCCACAGGGCCACAGGGACCGCCGCTTGCCAGAGGGATGAGTAGACTCCACCTGCCACTCCTTGTTTACCACACAAGGGCACCTATTGACTCCTAAACTGGGAAATAATAACAACTCATATGTATAAATATTGCTTATAGTGGGCAATGCAGAGAGAATTCTGTTACATAAAAGATTTTCTCCCTCCATAAGCATTGTATAACATTTGCTGGACTCAAAACACTTTATGCTCATGGCAAGCGTTTAGTGCCAAATGAGTGGTAAAGACATTTTGTGTTAGCAGAGTTCAGGGAACAGCAAAATGGGCACATGCCTGAGAACATGGGAGGGACTCTCAGAAGAGGTGGGGCTTGCAGGTGCCCTGGGAGAGAAACGCATTGAAGAGATGGGGAGTGGCACTGACAATGAGCGGGGCATATCGAGGAGGCATCAGGAAGCCGGTAGGGTAGTGTGAGCAGTCCAAGAACACTGGCAGAATTATGGAGGGCTGGGAAGGGCAGGCTCAGGCCAGTAAAAGAGCTAACTGCCATCAGGTACTTCCTAGTTCCAGTCTCTCTGCTACATGCTAGAGCTCAGTCTCTTCTCAGTCCACCCTAGGAGGGAGGCGTGATCGTTAGGGAAACTGAGGCAGAGAGAATGAGCAGCTTGACTGGAATCACCAGTTTACCTATTTTCATTCTTTTTGCTCCATTTCCTTAAAACAATTCTGAAAAAGTAATATCTCACATATTTTTAAATCAGCATGGAAATTTATTTTTCATTTTGATTATATCAAATAATTAAAATGATTTCATTAGGAGCTTGAAAATAATCAACATTTTATAAAATGAAGTGTCTATAATAGAAATTTGTATTTTATAACATGATTTGATGAAATAGGTTTAAATGAACTTGTATGAATAGTAAGCACACTGAGATGGAAAAGAATCACATAAAATTTTTATTTATGGGTTTTATCTAATATGTCTTGAAAGCTTTTTGTAGCTTGGAAAATTAGGCAAATCTAGACTATAGTTGGAAATTTGCTTTTATAAGGGAACTACTGGGGTTTTTTTTAACCTAATCAAAAAAATACTGAGATTCAAATAATAAGACTGACATTACTTTCAGTGAGAGAAGGTAAGCAAACCTCTTTTTTATGATGGTTTCACCAAGAACCAATCATCTGCTTGAAATACAAAAAAGTGGGTATGTTGACTTACTGGGAACATAGTGACACTTGTTTAAAGCATACACCTTCAACATTCTAATGGAGTTAACATGTCAAACAAGTCACCAAAAAAATAAAAATAAATGAAAAATAAACTGCAAGCAAATCGGGCAGTTTATTTTGGTGAAATATTCAGTAATTTTGGTCTAAATCACCTGCGATATTCAGGATCACACTTCAACAGGTTGCTCTGACATCATCTGCCCGGCTTGTTATCAAAGGTGTGCATCTCAGCATTGCTAATTGGAATGCACCAAGAGTCCAGAATAGGGTATACAACTCAATGCAGTTGGTCTGTTTTCCCACTTGACACTTAAGTTCTTATCAACAAGAAAGAATTATATGGCTGCAGCATTTTTAACATCACTCTCTATTTAGAACTGCTTTATTCTGAAAGATAGAAGATTCATGACGATGCATCCACTGATATACTCTGTTGATTGCTAATTCTAAATTTGTTTAGTGTTTCTGGATGTATCAAAGACTGTTAGCTGTCTCCCTACTGATTTCCTATATTCCCTAATTTTGCTTAGCATGGCAATATGCCCAGCTAAATATTAATATTTACCTTCTCTGGCCTTCTTTGCAACTTGAGGATTCTCAGAGGCCACAGTTCTGGCTGAAGAGATACAATCGCAAGCCAGCAGAGCAGGGGTGGCCGCTAGGGACGCTCTGGAACTGTGGCAGACCAGCGGGCGCGGCTGCCCCTTTGCTCCTTTCCCTTCCCTGCGTCCTGCTGGAAACCAATGATGGCGGAGCAACAGTGCCTTTCTTCGGGGCATGAGACTGTGCTTCTCACCCTAGAGGCGGTGGAACCAAGAACTAGAGAGAAGTTGGGGACCTGGTGTCTTTGTAGAACCATCACATGAGCCTTGGCCCACCTACTGGAGACTTACAGTAGGTGAGAGAAAAAGAACCTTCTTTTTTGGTTAAGTCAAATTCAATTCTGAATGGTTGCACTGGATACCTGGCTACATTTACCAACGTAAAATAGGAAAAGTAAAAGCTAAAAGCATGACATTAGAGCCCTTCCATTTTTAATATAAAATGGTATTACATCACAAATATATGCATCATGAAAAATCTGAAAAAATCCATACAAAAGAAATACAATTTTTAAAAATAAAAGCATGTAAGAAGCCAGATTTTATATAAGTTAATGATAGCCAATGGCTACTATCACTGTCCCCATTTGATGGAAATCCTACTAGAGAGAACGATTCTTTACATTAAATGGTAAATAATTAAGTCTTTGATTTCTAAAATATACATGGCCAGAAAAAGGAAATATCTCTTTCCCATAAAAAAATGACATTATCTGCCAAAATCTTGTAGGTGAATGCCAAAAACTAGATGAGTCAAAAAATTTGCTGGTGTCAATAAATGTACAAGTGTTTAAATTAATCATGTCCTTTGAAAAATGTTTATGATATACCATTACTGCTTGTGATCCCTAGGAGCTTGACTATATTATTAAAGCCAAGAACCCACAGAGTGCTTGAAATGTAAAGCTAGATTCTGAAGCTGAAAGGGTATGATCTCAATATTTCAGCCTGGATTACTAGTGATACCTGGGATATCACCCTCCCCAGGGTGACCAATGTGTGCAAACAGGCTTACCATTATTGTTTAATTGTCAAGAAAGCACGCCTAGGAGACAGAAGCTAAAGTTCTCTGATGTGGATGAGCAATTAGGTGCACTTGGACTGCAGTAAGAGGCATCACTCTCTCCACACACTTTCCTCTGCCATGTTCCTGGACTTGTACATCAATACAATAATGTCTCAAAGTCCTTTTAACTATTTAATCAATGCTTTGTATAAACACCTTCTTACACCGACATCCAATACACAAACCAGAATTAAAGCAGAGTAGTGAATGGAAGATACGGAGTTAAAGAAAAGAAAGGGAGAATTTCACATGTCACGTACACAAACCCTCCGGGCTAATGTTTTATTTGGCTTTTATAGGCGAAATAACTGAAAGATAGTCTCAGGAAAAAGGAGATTCTATATCCCCTGTATTCCTAACCTTTGGAGGTACGTTAACATGCATCATAAAATAGCAGGTGAAGACTCATTCATACACAAATTTGTGCCAAGTAGAATTAAGACACTGTGGGGAATGCCAGGTATGTTTCTTGCTCATGGTGTTCCAGTCACCGTTGGGTTTTGATTATGGATAAACTGGAGTTTTTAAAAAATACTACTGAAGTAGGTACAACTAGTAGTTTGATTAGTGTTTTCTAATATTGAGGCAGGATGAGGCAAAGTGTGCATCCTTAAGTCACACAAAGCAACGTCTTCACGCATGTGTTATGGTGACATATACCAGTCGACATTTGGACGCCAAACCCACCAATCTAAGCTAACTTTAAATTGAAATAGAAATTAATACACAGAAATAATATTTCCTTTGGGGCTTCATTCTTTCATATCTCCAAACGCAAAATGTAGGCAGGCTCAGTCCGGGATTCTGGAAGTATAACAAGCAGTTTGAAAATTGCAGCCGCTTCCGCCATGCTTCTCCCTTCCTGATTTGTCACTCAAAAGTGAATACGACAAACGTCACCACTCCTTCTTCAGTGAACATTGACACTTTCTGATAAGGAAAGCCATTGAGAATTATAACACTATCACACTAAACCTCCTAATTCAAAAGATTATAAATTTTAAGATTAGGAATTCTCTTTAAGAATTACACCCCTCCCCCTGCCCTCACCACTTTCTTTGATAAATAAACATTAATTGTAATCAACTTAAATAATACTACATTAAAATCTACTAATAAGCCTTAAATGTTTTATTTTCTCAAAGGAGGTATAGGATTTCTTAAAAATAATAAAAATAAGAAGAAGGATTAGACATAGAGGAGTTCATAGAAACTAATGTAGTTCTATTTTGATGTTTTTATTTCATTATTTTGGAGAGAAAAGAATTAAATTCTGATTTTTATTACTGAAGAACAATAAGGAATTAATCTGGAATAATTCAGGAAGTTATTATAAAATAGTAGCTCTTCATTAAATGTTCCTAATGTATTTAACATATCACAAATAGTGTGGTCAGCCTAGAGGTAATTATTTTACATTTCAAAACACTGCACCTCTTTTTAAACTCCGGGACGCAAGATGAATGGCTGCAGCCTGCCAAGCTGCACTGTTCCAACTCTGAAAACATCCAGCTGTAATTAAAGAACAAGCACACAGGGAATGCTAAATGAAAGGTGTAACATTTAGTGCACCAATTGACTTAAAACATGTCTTTCACTCCCGTTTTTGGCAGCTTGTGAATATTTTTGCATGAATTTAACTTGCATTGATTTCTCTTAACTTCTTAAAAATACAACCCTGACACAGTTCAAATAATCCTATTATTTTTGAAGTCTTTCAGAACCTTTTATAGCTGAAGAAACTAAAGGGCAGGGAGTCTAAGTGAGTTGCTCCTGGTATAGACCTGGCGAGAAGCCAGACAGAATGGGAACTCAGGTTCCCTGAGTCTCAGTCAGGTACTCTCAACTCCACTGCTATGAGAGGTCCTGAGAAATTTTAAGCACTGCCACTGTCGATGACATACAGTGTTTTCAAAAGCTTCCATGCTCAGTTTAAAGTTCCACTAAGCATATCATTGCCTGTCAGCTGTTGGGACATACATACTAAATAAGATGACACATGATAGCTTGCAGAGGAAGACAGGCAGTGTATTTTAAAGGAGAACTAGAAGTCCCATCAATTATTACAGCCTCTAAACACTCAGCATTCAGCCAGCATGAGCTCTAGGGCTACGGAGAATGGTTTAGAATTGATTTTGAGTCTCAGTAGCTGAGAACGAGCGTGCAAAGGGTACGGAAAGGAACCAAAACTTGGGTAACCGCTTAATCTTATCATGAACAGGATATACGAGAAAGGAAGACAAGTAAAGTTGTTCCTGGAGGTATTTTTCTTCAGAAGCACAGAACTAAAAACTGGTAGAAGATCAATTAGTAATCAAGCATGGTGTGATAGTTGGCCGGCTGTGATTGGCTGAAGTTCAGCTGCTTGTGATTGGATGAAACCCGCTATTTGTTACAACAAATATACGCTTAAGTTAGGTTTGGGGTTGTTTAGGTACTGAGTTAGGTTACAGTTTGTTACAAAGAAACTGTAGTACTAGTACAGAGATGGCCTCAGGCTAACCGGCTCCTGCTTATTGCATTTAACAGGTGCTAGATAGAGATCAGATTTTATCTTCTTTAAGGTTGTTAATCAACTGTCCCACTTGTTGAAAGTTCATCCACAACCACTAGTCTGTGATGCCACCTCTGTCACATTTCCTGAGTTTATTTCTGGGCCCCTTATTTTGCCTCATTTCTTTTGGTTAAACCTGTGTTTGCACTATGTAGTCTTAATTGCTGCACTCTAAAATGCATGTTGTTATCTAGGAAAGCTGTTCTCAGATGTTCTCCAATATTTTCTTAGCTATTCTTGGTCTTCGTTTATTTTGCATGCATTCTAGAATCAACTGGCCAAGTTCTACAAAGAGAAAAAAATGAAAGGATAACAGATCGAAGGAGTGGAGGGGGGAAGGAAGTGACGGAGGAAAAAGGAAGAAGGAAAGAAAAAGAAAGATAGATGTATAGTCTTATTGGTATTTTATTAATATCAGAGTTAATTATTCAGATTAAGATGACTATTTATCTCATCTATGAATTTGATATTATATTATTCTCCATATATTTAAGCATAATTTTGTATTTTTAAATAGTTTTATTATTCTTCACATCCTCTATAGGATTTACTCTAGAACCCTATAATTTTTCCTTTTGATTTATTATATTTTCAAATTAGTAGTTGCTGGCAAATAAGAATGTACTTGATCTTTATATAAGAATCTTAAATTCAGTGTGATTTTTAAACTTTCTTACTTGTTTGTGTAAGTCTCTTGGACTTTCTATGCAGTTAATCATGTTTGTGAATAAAGACAATTTTATTTTTTTCTATTCTGATATAGACTCTTTTAATTTTTTTCCCTTTTGTTATTGTTTACCATAGATTTTGGTAGATACCTTTTATCAAATTGAGGATGTTCCTTTGTATTCCTGGTTTGCAAAAGGTTTCTGTCGTCGTTGTTGTTGTACTAACATTAGTATATGTTGAATTTTATTGAGCCTGTTGCAGCGTCTTTAGAAATGATTATGTAGAGAAGCCTGTGTCTGACACTGATTCTCTGTCAGCTCAGTTACTTCAGTTACCCTCATTGCCAACCGAATGAGACACAAAATTGTTCTAAATTCCAGTCATGTCTGCATCGGCTCCTATGCCTACACCACGAGGACTACGCATAGTGACAGACTAGAGGATTTTATAGATCTCTAAGAACCCCAATATAGGAAGCTGCATTAAATATTCTTCTTGACCTTGGACCTTCTTAGCTCCCTCTCTCTAGCTAGAGGACCTATCTAAAGTCTCCAACAAGGTGTCCTAAAACACATACTCTCTCTTTCTGAAAAATGATTCCCAAAGGATATCATGAAATTTATTTCTTTTCTCTACATCTCAGCAGAGGAATTTTGGAAATGAATGATACGGAAGTAGTCAGCTGTGAGCGGTCTGGAAGCGCTGGGCTTCCCATCAGCATTTTGTGGTCCTAGACAAAAGACATACGGGAATAGACTTTCAAGGTCTTCAGCAGACTTTCTATCATTAAATCACATGGTATTCTCCTAATAGAGCCAACCTGTTCATAATGTATTATTGGTGCCATTACTAAATTCTTTTGGTAAATAATTTATTAAGGATTTTATAATTAAGTTTATATAAATTATGTTTTATACCTACATATATAATGTATATACATTATATATAACGTATGTATGTATTTTATAAATTTATATAGCTCCTCTTCCATTTATTTTCTGGCCAAAGGCATGTCTACTTTACTAATTCTTTTATAGAACTAGCTTTTGGTTTTACTGGTGCTATTTACTATTTCTTGGGTTTTAAAAATTAGTTTCTGATTTTTTTTATGATTTTCTTCCTTCATCTTTCTTTGAATTTGCAATGTTTTATTTTTTTTTCTAACTTCTTGAATTGAATGATAAGGTCATTTGTTTTTAATCTTTCTTCCTTTTGAAAACTTACACTCAGGACAATTTATTTTCTTTAAAGGAAATTTTGTTGCATCTAAAAATATTTCGTGCATGTACTGTGTTGTGTTGTTTAGTTTTTCATACCTCATAATTTTCATTGTGTTTTGGATCCACAAATTATTTGTGCATGCTTTAAATATCCATACATTTGGTTTAGACCTATTTTGTTTTGCTTTGTTTTTGATTGCTAATCTTACTACATTTTGGTAACAAATGTAATTGGTAATTTTTTGGCGTTGTGCTACATTCTCATAATTTCCTCAGCTTTGCCTTTCAGAAACATTGACTAAATTTCAGTGAGTGTATTTTTTATTTATTGTAAATCCTGTGTGTCTGGATATGAGCATCTTCCCACTGAGGAGCTTATCGGGGCTTCTCTGAAGCCAGGAGGCAACCCATTTTCAGCTCTTCAGTGTGCTAGAGACAGAGCATAGGGAGAGTGCAAGAGAGGGAGGCAAGGAGAACGTAGAGCCCACACACACTTTTATGCAGATGTACTTTTTAATTTATCCCCCACAAAGAGGCCCTAGCAGAGACAAGACCTTTTTCTTTCTTCCCTGGTGCTAATTCCCAGGCACTGGGCAGAATGATGCTAAGAGGGGCGACGCTTTCCACTGCAGGCCATGCTGGGGTGCTGGCCTCTGCCTGGGCCCAGGCCCATCTCCTGTCCCAACATAGCACCACAAAGCTGGTGCTCACGGCCTTTTTTTGTGCCTCGTGTTCCTCGGTGTCTGCTCAGAGGCCCTGTAGGAGGGGGAGATGCATTCACCATCTGCCTTAGGGCCACAGCTGAAAGGTTTCCTAATTCTTCCCTTCTGGGGTTTTTCCCCTAAGCTCAAGTTTCTTTCATTTTAAAATAAAACAAACACCCACTAAGCCTCTGTGCCCTGTTCTAGCTGATCTTCACTTTCTTCCCTCTCTTCTCAGTTGAGGTACAAATATACACCTACAAGGTCTCCGTGCTACAGTCCTCATAGCAGACCTTCTTTTTCTTGCTCCTTTTCCCTGGAAACAGGACCCCACACCACCCTCCTCCTCACTCCAGAAACAATCACTTAACTCCTACTGCTCAACTTCTCTACTATATGACTCATTATCACCCCAGAATAAAGTCCCCCCTCCTTAACAGGACTCAAGAGGCCCTAGATCAGCCTTCTGCTTTTATTCTCTTGTGTGTCACCGTCCCTTTCTTAAAACCTCCAGGAGTTCCGTGACACTCCTAGAGTGTTCAAAGCGCAATGTGACTTTATGCCTCTTTGCTTTTGCAGGTGCTGTTCTCTCTGCTAAAATGATTTCTCTTTACCTGCACAGAAAACTTCCAATCAAACTTCAAAACCAAGCTCAGAGATTTTCTCCTCTGTGGATCCTTCTCTACTTGCCCCAAATACAATTAATCTCTCTCTTCCATTGCATTATCTGTTTAAATGGTTCATCTAGTACTAAATTTAACATGCAATACTAAAAATATTTTCCTAGATATTTGTTCACATCCATTATACCCTGTGTTCTTGTTAAGGTAGAACTCATAGTTTATTTGTCAATAAATCCCCGATAGGTAGCACATTGCCTGGCACACACAAGCACTCAATATACGCTCACAAACATTCAGTGGGGTGTTATAACTGGTACAGCAGTCCCTCAGTATCCATAGGGGCTGGTTCCAGGACCCTGATGGATGCCAAATTCAAGGATGCTCTAGTCCCTGATATGAAATGGTGCAGTATTTGCATGTAAGCTACACACATCCTCCCCTTATATTTTAAATCCTCTCTAGATTACTTATAATATATAATGCAATGTAAATGCTATGTAAAGAATTGCTATACTATACTGTTTTTTAAATTTGTCTTATTTTTATTATAATTTTTTATTGGTTTGGTTTTTGTATATTTTCAGTTTGTGTTTGGTTAAATCCATGAATGCAGAGCCTACGAATACAGAAGGCCAACTGTATCTTGGTTTTAGAGTAAAAATTCATAAATATTCTTACAAAATAAAAATTGTTTTTTAATTATTACATATGTGTATATAAAGGTAATGAATGAATAAAGAATTTGGCATTGGAAATCCAGAATCTTGGAATATCACATTTCCCAACATTGTTACCAATCCCCGCTGAATGACTGGTCATTTGAACCATAAAGTTATAAATGACACCATGAGTACCTATGAATTTAGATGTTCCAGGGCATTTGGTTGAAGACAGATGTCTGTTAAATAATGTCAGCTTTAATCTGAGATGTTAACTTTTATCTGCTTGATAATGTTCTACATCTTTCCTGCACCTGCATTCACTCTCCCTGAATCTCTTTCTTTTTCATCTCTGGATCTTCTTTATGTTTTTAACTGCTTTTTCTCCGTTAGTATCTCTTTTCATCACTTCGTGTAAACTGTTGTTCAGTTTACACAAAATAGTAGCCAATATATGTTATTTTGGATCAAAAAATACATAAAAATGTTTTCATCTATGAGGGAATATGAATTAATATATTGTTTTAAATGTATAGGTGTTGATTAATTCAAGGGATTAGATATTCTGCATGGATTAAAATATAATTTAAAACCTTCTAAGAAATAATTTATTGCTGTCATCATAATGCCCTGATAATAATAGTGCCTGAAGTATTTTCGTGGTGCTTGACAGTTTACAAATGTTTTTGATAGATTTTATGTAGTTGTAGACAATAGGGTGGAAGGCAGATGGTGTTTTTCTTGCATGGTTGGGGAGGCAGAGGCCTGAGCATATGGCCCCTCAGCAGTACATCTTTTCTGGGACTCAGGGTCTGGGATCCAGGTTAACTCTAGTGCAATGCCCTTCTCATGTAAGGATTATAGTGCAAACAGAAACAGCAGAGACCTTGCTTGCAGCCTACGGTAGAAAATAAAAATGAGCCCACTACATAGCATGATATAATGCAATGCTGCTCAAACTTTGGTCATGTATTCATCCCTATAAAAGTCAAAACCAGCTAGGTACAGTGGCTCATGCCTGTAATCCCAGCACTTTGGGCAGCCGAGGTGGAGGATCCCTCGAGGCCAGGAATTTGAGACCAGCCTGGACAACATAGACAGGTAACATAGAGAACTATGTCTCTATAAAAAAATTAAGAATTAGCTGGGTGGGATAATACACACTTGTAGTCCCAGCTACAAAGCGAGACCCTGCCTATTTAAAAAAAAAGTCGAAACCAAACAATAACAAAAACAAAATCCTTATGGACCCCTAAGTCCATTATGTTTATTATAATATAATGTTCCTAAACATGTATGCATAAAACATAAAATATAAATTGCTTGTGCTCCTAGTTCTGTTACTCTCCACCAAAAATAAATTTACAAATTAAATGAAAATAACACTAAAAGGCAAGAAACCTCAAATTATCCACATGCATTTAATGGGATTGATAATGCTGCTTTCTAAATTTAAATCACAACTTCCAAGAGTACCAGCTGTTGGGTGCAGGTTCTTTTCAGTTTGACATAGTTATATTACCACAAATCTTTCCCTTTTCAAGCTACTACAACAAAATGCCATAGACTGGGTGGCTTAGAAAAAACAGAAATTTATTTCTCATAGTTCTAGAGGCTGGGAAGTCCAAGATCAGAGCACTGGAAGACTCAGTGTCTGGTGAGGGCCAGCATTCTGGCTCATCGACGGTGTACCTTCTTGCTATTCCTTAGGCCTATGTTATGAGCATGCCGATCCCATTTATGAAGACTCTGCCCTCATGACCTAATCATGTCCCTAAAGGCCCCTCTTTACAATACTATCAACTTGAGATAGTGCTTGGTTATAAATTAGTCCTCCAGATAATCATTATAGAATACTTTCATATTCATTTTTCTGGTTATGATCAATATATAAATATAATTTAAAATGTATCATAGCAAACTCTAAGTTTCCCTACAAAATACCTACTAACCCCCAGAGATCCACAGACAATAGTTTGAGAAGAGCTAATATAGTGGGAAACTGTTCTGTTTTAAACTGAGCTGGACTCAATACCCCACCAGAACAACCACAAAAAAGGACTAGATGAGGCAACAAGTAGTGAGAACCGAAATTCCCCGGAGAGGGAGAAGCAATGAGCAAGACGAGCCCTTATTCCTCATTCTCTGCCTGGGACCATTTTTCATCAGAGTGGAAGGGTGGAGTCCATGCCACACAAGGTGTCTGCTGAGCTGTGGAAGCAGAGGTCAGTGTCCTGGGCAGCTAAAGAGGCTGGAACCTACAGAGCAGAGCCCCAAGAGGAGAGAGCTGTATGCAACTGGCACCAGAATCTGCGAGCTGAGCTCCTGAGTCTTTGGCTGGGGTCTGGGCTGCACATGCACCGGCCAGAGAGGGAGACCAGAAGTGGGAGGCTCAGGCAGGATAAAGATCAGGACAGAGGTACCACAGGTTGCTAAATTCATCCACTAAAGGCAAGTTCAAGGAGCTCAGTTGAAATCTAAGCCTGAAAGATGCACCAGAAATTCACGTCCAAGAAACCTTGGTGTCATGACTTACAAATGAGATTTGAGACCAAATGAGTGGTCTTCACGGTTTGAGAATAGCTAATGGTATCGGTACCTGTTACAGGTAGGAACTTCTTTGGGTGTTTGGATAGATATTTTTGTTCTATGAGCTATTTTTAAGCCTCTGCTATTTTAATTGGAATGGATATTATAGCTTTTAATTTATGTAATGGGTTTTGGGAACAGAGAGAACTTAATGAATTAGACCCAGCTCCCTTCTGAGTTACGGTGTCATATTGTTTACGAAGCCTGATGAGAATGATAATTTTTTCCAGCCTTCAGAATGAGTGTTCACTTTTCCTTCTTTTGAATTAGTAAAGACTCTCACCTTACATGCAACCAGGGAAAATGAAGTCTGAACAGAACCAAAATGTCCCTTCCCTCTAGACACAGTAGGCTTCTACTTTGCCTTAACTGTGTCTATATTCAGCAGATAACTTCTCAACAGAAAAAAAAAAAGCATATTATGAAGTAAAGTCATCCCTTTTGATGTGAACTTTTGGCTTCTCTCTCTTTGCATGTTAAAATACGGTCAAAGATGACTTCAACATCCCAGAAGGACTTCACATCCACAAAATGCCTATCTAGCTCCTGGCCTTAAAGTTTTATTTAGACAGGAAAAAAGAAAGAAAGAAAAATCTGAATTTCATTATTTTCTTCCTGAACCTTTAGTTTATAGGTAAAGCATTTTCATTTAGTAACACAAGACAGCCTCATTTGTCCAACCTGATGAGACAGAGGATTTGAGCAGAAGAGTCCCTTTCAAGGTGGGTCTTCTGAGTTTTTGAGCCAGAAGAACAGACAGATATAGCTATGAGCAACATAATGATGTCCATGGCAGGTCAATGGCAAACTGCACATACAATGGTAGTCCCATAAGATTATAACATCATATTTTTACTGTATCTTTTCTATGTTTATACATACAAGTACCATTGTGTTACAGTTGCCTACAGTATTCAGTAAAGTAACATGCTGTCCGGGTGTGTAGTCTGGCAGCAATAGGCTATATCACATGGCCTAGGTGTGTAGTAGGTTGTAGCACCAAGGTTAGTGTAAGTGCACTGTGATGTTCGCACAAGGATGAAATCTCCTAACAGCACATTTCTCAGAACATATTCCCACCGTTAAGCAACATATGACTGTATCTAGAAATGATACTAAAACACTTCATTTAAACTGGCAACTGGCCATGCCTGATGAGAGCACAGGGGGAGTATGTGACACAGAGACAAACTGAAGTCACATAGAAGGGAAAGAATATTTTCAGAGAGCTTGTTCTTAAAGAAAGAGAAATCTTTGAGTTCCAAAAACCATGATAAGAAAAAAGGAAAAAGTACACACACATATATGTACATACACATACATGTGTGGGGGCTATGTATGCATATGGAGAGAGAGACAGAGACAGATGGAATGTTCTCCCAGATATTAAATGTCTGTGTCCTTCTCACTCTGTTGAGGGCATGATGACTCCCAAAGAGAACGCACCTCTGAGCCAGTGACTATATTACTGTTCTAGTTTCCCACATGCTGCCACCATGGTGAAGGAAAGGGACAGAGAATAAGTCTTTTCCAGGAAATAGTTATCTTTAAGAGGGAGATGGGTGAGTAATTTTATAATATATGAAGTTTGCAGAATAATCAGCTCTTTCGGATTTTGAATTAAGATATGGCTGTTGCCAATTGGTCAGTGGTCCCCTAAAGATGCTCAGGTTGTCTACCTTTAGGAGAACAGGCAGATATTTATTCAGAAGGAGGTGTTGGCCTTTAAGCTTGAATTTCTGACGGAAATGCTGTTAAGCCTGACAGTTGTGGGGGAAAGAGAGGAGGGAGTCAGGGTTCTAGACTGCGGCCTGTGCCCATGCCCTGCATGACTGTGAATTTCAGGCTCAGCTTACCCCCAGGTACAGCAGTGTGTGGGCACAAGGGCAGGACAGCTGCAAATGGACACTATGCTTGGCTCCAGGACAGGCGCACAGCAGGACAGCTGGCCCAGCCATGCTCTGCCCACATCAATAGCCTCCTGTGCCGTCAGCATTCCATTGCAAGGGTGTCCCCAGCCATTCACAACTGATCGCCCTCAGTGGTCCCTGCCAACTACATGAGAGAGCCATCTTCAGGCCAGCTTTGCTGCCTCAGCAGCACGGCCTGGACCAAGAAGCAGGAAGCACTGCTCCTTCATTTTCCTGGTCTGTAGCCAAGCACTCTGGGCTCAGGGTGGATTCATGCTCCTTCACCTGTTTCCTGGGGAAGGAAGTGCCTGGGTCCCTTGACACATGTCATGAAGTCAATGCATGCTTCCCTACCAATTTACATGCACTTGCCATGTAACATTACATGTTATCTTGCTCGCTTGAGAGCAGCAGTTTTCCAAGTGACACGGCAAAGAGTAGTACCCCATTTTATAGATAAACAAAATCAGATGTGATTATGTGAGGTGGCTCCCCAAGGTGGCACAGCTAATAAGCAACACAACTGGAACTCAAGCACAGTGCTTTAAACCAGCCCTCAATGACATGCCACTTTTCAATGTTTGCTCCCAATCCTCCTCCATCCCTGGCTGTGGTTCTCCATAGAGTTGACCCAACTTGCCAAACAGTTTCAGTCTCCCAAACCAAACTAAGCTGTGTGAGTAAATAACAATCTGTTTCTGTTCTAAGTAAGCCCTGATCCAGCGTGATTGTCACTCGAGGAATGCGGACACAAGCCAGCAGAGAGAATGCTGGGCACGTGGCTTCCTCCAGCTGGGAACCGGCTCCCAACTGCCTCCGTGCCCTGCTCACCTTCAGTCTGCCCTGCAGCCCAAAGCCCCGTGTTCACCAGCCCACGCCCTCTCCAGCGTCTTCAAGGGCTCTGCTGTGCTATTAACAAAGTTAAGTTTTTAAAAACAACTTGCCGCATCTTGTTGGGATCATCAAGGTTGCATCCTAACCTTAAATATAAGCAAATTTGTAGTATTCAAGTAACTCTAAGTGTAGTTTAAATAATCACGTTGATGTAAAAATAATTTAAAATTTAAAAATGGAAACTAGGGAAAATACTTGTAACTTATCTCACAGGAAAGGTTATATATATATATCCCTTAAATATATAGAGAGCATCTAAAAATGGGGAGGAGGGTAATGGTACTATAGAAAAATGGGCTGAAATGGGTTGCACAGATTAAAAAATAGAAGTGGTTCCATATGAAAAGATGCTCAGCCTTGTGCATGACATGAAAATATAAATCAAAACTACATGGAGATATTATCATAACTATAATTCCCACATGTTTATTATAACATTGTGTCTCTTTCCAAAGAGCTTGCACCTACACCGAAGACAGGAGCCACGTTTTATATTTCTACATTTCAGTAGCATCTGAATACATATCTGATTAATAAATATCGGAGAAGCTAATGCTGTGGACGCTACTAATGATAATTTGTAACTCTTCAAAGTTGCCACAGTCTCCAGAACTAGAAAAAGGCCATAGTGGAGGGGTGCCAGTGGAAATAAGCACTTATTTTCTCTGCCTAGGGTGACTCTATTGCACTGGGATGGAATATACAGTCATCTTCTTGCCTGGGTTCATTTTTGAAAAGAAAAAGAACAGTGGCGATTCATAAGGCTATTGTGCATTTTCAGTCTTTTTCTCACAGTACTCTGGAACATTCAGAGAAAGCTTCTTAGAATTCTGTGACCATGCATCTAAGTCATAGTATTTCACCCCCTCCTCAAGGATGTCACAGATTAGTATAGATCACAAAGTGATTTTTAATCAACACAGTGAAAACAAAGGTTTAAAGCAAGAAAAGTTTGAAAGCAGTTGTGTGTAATACCTGTGAGAGGATGATGACTGGGCAGCTGTCAAAGCAAATCGGGGAGGGGCAGAGCTAAGGACAAAACAAGATGCTGTCAATTGTTTTGGTTCACAGGTGATAGGAAAAATGTCTGCAGAATATTTACTTTTAAATGTCTTCCTGCAGCTCTTTGAATAAGCTTTCCATATTGAACGATTCAATGAAAGGACTCAATTCCAAATATTGTGACATTTTATGTAGTCATTATTTAAAATACTTCTAAAATGCCAAAAAGAGCATAATGCTAATGGGAAGAAAAGGCAGTTTTACATAGTCTTGACAAAGTTAGAATAAAAAAAGATAATCCCTAATGGCGGGGGAGGTTAAATCTAGAATTAGGTTATTAAGTATGAAATGTCCAATTTCTGTAAGTACTAAGTTTGACATTTGATATTTCTGACATTTCACTTTGACACTTATTTTTTATTTTCGTTTTTTATTGTGAAGGCACATCCTCAGTCTTTCAAGCATACATTTTGTCTTGTGATTACCTTCCTCTCTTTTTTTAGAGCAATTTTTGTGAAACCATAGATACGTCAAAAATTTGTGTTATTTTCAAATATGAGTTCCATCGTGGAACCAATGCAGTGCAGACAGCTCGAAATATGAAAGAAGTGTTTGGGAAGTTTGTGGCTAATGAGCACATAGTACGTCGATGGCTTGAGAAGTTCCATTCTGGTGATTTTAATCTTGAAAATGAGCCATGTGGACAACCTGAGACCAAGGTGGCTAATGATGAGCCAAAAGCTGTAGTGGAAGTGAATCCATCTCAACCTCTGTGTGAATTAGCAGCAAGGTTTGCTGTTACTATTCCAACAATACTGGACCATTTGAAGCAAATGGGCAAGGTAAAGAAGCTGGATAGCTGGGTTCCCCATGAATCAAGTGTCAGTGGAGAAATCATCTAGAAGCTTGCCTTTCTTTGCTGTCACAACATAAAGACGAACCATTTCTACACTGTTATGTTACATGTGATGAAAAATGGATTCTTTTTGATAATAACAAACATTCAGCACAACTATTGGATAAAGATGAAGTGCCGAAACACAGTCCAAAATCGAATATTTGTCAAAAAAAAAGCTAATGGTATCTATTTGGTGGTCTGGCGCTGGTCTTATTCACTACAGCTTCATGAAACCTGGTCAATCAATTACAGCACATGTCTACTGCAACCAATTGGATGAAATGATGAGGATGCTTGCGATTAAGCAGCTGAGATTGGTCAATAGAGACAGGCTAATCCTCTTGCAAGACCACATATCGCACAAACAACGCTGCTCAAACTACAGAGATTGGACTTGGAAACTATGCCATCCACTGTATTCACCAGACCTTGCACCACTGACTACCACTTATTCCAGGCTTTGGACCACTTCTTGCAAGGAAAAATATTCAGTTCTCAACAAGCTGTGGAAAACGCCTTTTGTGATTTCACGGTCACTCACTCTGCAGGCTTCTTTGCTACTGGCATACACAAGCTACCATTAAGATGGCAAAACTGTGTTGATAGTTTAGGCACATAGTTTGATTAACTGTACTGCTTCTTGTTTGAGATATAATCAGGTAGACCTTTGATTCAAAATTAGACATCGCATATTCAATGACCTAAATAATATGCCCAATGTAGAGATGTTGTACCTTCAATGATACGTGTCTATAAGAGAAAAATGTTCTGATTTGCTTGGAATTGTAAAGTGAACAAAAACTGTAAAAAGGAAAGAGAAATGTTCAGTGTAACTAGCAAACTTGACATTGTTAGCGTCTGCACAAGTGTTGGTACAAACACTAAATATGCCATTAGTCAAAACTATTAACATAACATTAAAAAGCACCAATCCATAAATGTTTACAGCTATAGTCAATAATTAGAAGTACTTAAACAGAGATTTTCTAAGTAGAGGGCTAAAGTTACACTGCTCATAAATATTATATACAGTTTTATAATTGAGTTAAATATCCCTTCTTTAGGTTCTTTAGTTTCCTCTGGTATTTATTAGTTTCAATACCTTATTTAACGTGCAATGGGACACAGGGAAACGGCAGTGGCATGCCAGCCCCAGCAGGCTGGGTTCAGGACACTAGGACCTTTTACACCAAGTTTTCTAGAGTTACGGACTTTGCCAAAGGGATCTGTGAACACCAGAAATCCTCTCGTGAGTGCCAGAGGGGAAGTCCTTGATGTCTTAGTCTTGGTTTCCTTAGAAAGAAGCCTATTCAATAACTTGGGTCCCCCTTTTGAGGACAAATGTAATCTCAAAATTTATGTTTGCTTTTAAAAAAAAAGACTTGTACAACTCAATGACAACAGTCCTAGGAGTGGACAGAAGAGAAGCAATTTGGAGTTGAAAGGGGAAAAATGACTGGAAGCTTAAAAATAGTCTTTTCCTGACACATCCTTGGTGAGAAGAGAGCTGCGAGGTTGGTGATGGAGCTGATGGAGTGGCCTGCTGTGTCCAGGTATGGGGTCATCGTGGGCGAGAGGAAAAGGGAGTAACCATAGTGATTACAAAATACTTCCTTTCTGCAGATCCTGTCGCACACCTGCCAGCAAAAGTGACCCAAACATGTTTCTATGTGAAATTTTGAAATGATTCTGCAGACCCAAAGCTGGGAGTACAACTGAAGGAAGGGTCCCTATGATCACAGAAGGCACAACTCGGAGCAAACAAAAAGCATTCTGCAGGGCAGGACTTGACAGGTCCGAGCGGAGGTCGAGGCACACACCGGACACCCCCAGAATCAAAGGAGGCCTCGGGTATGTCGGGGAAGGTCTGCCCAGGAAACTCTGGCACAGTTCCCAAAGCAGCTGGGCAACAAGTATGCCCTGATGGTCTACAGCATGCCAGGGCCGAGCGTGGCCCAGATGCTCAGGAGAGGGGCGGCAGTGGCGTGGGTGCGGGCAGCACTGCACACGCGCAGGTGTTCAAACCCACGTGAGGGTCGCCTTACCCAGCCCCGGGTGGGAGGGCTGTCCGTGGCTGCTTTCTAAAGCAGAGATGGCTGAGCTGAGGAGCAGCGTGGGGCGACCGCGAGGCGCAAAGATGGGCGAATGTGCATCAGCGGAAAGAACAGAGTGTGTCCGCAGAGAGGGCGGGGCACGGGCGAGCCTGGAAAGTCAGGTGAAGTTGGGTCTTATTTTCTACCTCATGCGCAGCCAGAGTGATGCCATTTAGAATAGAAACTTGCAGCAGAGTGGGAAGGATGCTAGGAAAGAGTGGAGAAGCCAGAGTGACCAGCTGGGAGCTGCCCAGCGCTGGACAAGACTGAAGTGGGGAGGAGAGCTGTTCTACCGGTAAAGACGACGGCTCTGGTTGCGCAGGTAAGACATCCTGCATGCGGGGTGGGGTGCAGGAGGGTCGTCAGACCGGAAGACAGGAGCAATCTGCAAAGATGGAGCCCAAGTCACGGGAATGAATGAGGTTGCCGTGGGACAGCTATTTGCCCTTCCGGAGTCTTTCCCTTTGGCTTCTCTCTAGTCTCCCCTACACCCTACCACTCCCTGAATTCTCCCAGTCCTGCCTGGTCAATTACTGAACTGTTTTATCATTTTTCCTGAGAGCTGTGCTGTCTAGTACTAGCCACACGTGACCACGGAGCACTTGACGATGGTTAGCTGAATTGACATGCGCTGTAAACACAAAGACACATATTCTGTGACAAAGAATGTAAATATTGTATTAATATTTAGTAATGATTATGTACTTAAATAATAATAATTTGGATGTATTTGGTTAAACAAAAATATGTTATTAAATTAATGTCATCTGTTTTAAGTACTGGAAAATTTAAAATGACATATATGGCTTGTGTTATATTTATATAGGACAGTGCTCTTCTAGAGTATTATAGGGACAGAGGAATATGATATAACTGAAAAGTAGAATACACGCTATTAAGGCTACTAAAGAACTAGAACAGCCATCTCTTTGAACACTGTGACCCCTTCTTCCCATGATCTACATTACCCCAGATTATACTATCCACCAATATGAAGATGGTGGTTCTGCTAATGACATCACCTGAGCAACTCCATGGTAAAGGCATCAAGTGTCTGGTTCCTTTTCTTCCTGGTAAGCGCTTGAAATAAACACTGTCAGGCAGTGGTGTATTAGTAAACTGGCTCTTCAAAAAAAAAAAAAGTCCTGATATAGACCTTTGCCATAGTGTAAATTTTCCCAACATGACCAATTTCAAACTACCAATAAGTTATCAACTGGCTTGCAAAATTCCCAGATATTTTCCAATAGACTCCTGCAAGCCAGTTCAAGCAGGCGTGGCACACCACCACACCACTGTCAAATCCCAGGCCACCTGGTGAGCCAGAGAACCAAGCATGAGTCTGGACCAGTATTGCCCAATAGAACTTTCTGCCTTGATCAGAGTATTCTGTACATGTGTTTTGTGGCTATTGAGCACTTGAACTATGGCCAGTGTGACTGAAGAATGGAATTTTTAATTTTATTTTAATTAATTTAAATTTGAAGAGCCATCTATGGCTAGTGGCTACCATATTGGACAGCACAGATCTGGCAGTCTACAAGGCAGACAGAAAGCCATGATTTTGTAAGCAAACAACATCCACATGTAGGGAATTGAGAGAGAAAGAGAAGAGAGAACAAGAACACCATCACAGCCTGTGCAAGCCCAGTTCCTGACTTGAGTGAACCGGTCCAGGTGGAGGATTGGGAGATTACACAGACTTCTCTGCTCCCTAAAGCATGTTGATCCCTCCTCCTGAGAGAAAGGGGAAAACGTAAACTGCTCTCAATAATTTTTGAATCAGTATAAATTTTTTCTTAAAACACTGGTGAATATTCTTTAAATTCCAATTATTATAATACAACTTAAATTCATGAACATTAGCCCTGCAACATCCATCCCATTCCTTCTTCACTTACAAAGTTCTGTGAGCACCAGAGAGAACTCAGTTATCACAAAACAGTCATCCTGTCTCTAGTGAGGTGAATCCTGTGGAATTCCTGCTACATTTGCAGGTTAAGCACTTTTATAAGATAACATGTGCTTTTTCCTGGAGGAGATGAGCTTCAAAAGCAATAAGATACTCTATGCCTTATTAAACGAAATACTTGAAAATGACTGGGGCACATTATGTTTGTCTTAATCATACAAGATTTGTCAATTTCATTCCCATTGTTGCAGGTGAACTCACTAACGTGTGGATTTGTTACACAGTCATAGATCAATGGAACCCAAATCTGGACAGCAGATTGTGGTCAGTTCTGGTTCCTGAAGCTCATTTCACTGCATCCAGACATTTGAGCCTTAATGATTGTTCTAGTGTTTCTAAGTTTATCCTAAGAAAAACAATATAGTAATTTCTTAATAGTTTCATTAATTTCCAAATGGTTAAAATATGTATTAATGAATAGATCAGTAGAACTTTGAATTAACAATATTGAATGTGTATATACTAGTTGATATATTATGATCATCATTTTTCTTATATTCTAAAAAAAGTGTATTTAAACAATTGAACCCCTCAGATTTAAACACTAGAGAATTTCTGATTATTTCTGCCTGAGAATTGGCAGGAGTAGAAAGTCAAAACAGACACTCTTGGGAGGCTATAGTAAAAGGTATTGCCTTTTTGATTTGAGTTTCAGCTTGACTATTTTTGGTGTATATGAATGCCTCTGACTTGTGTATATTGATTTTATAACCTGACACTTTACCAAATTCATTTATCAAATCAAGGAGTCTCTTGGAAGAATCCATGGGGTTTTCTAGATATAAATCATATCATCAGCGAAGAGCGAGAGTTTGATCTCATCTGCACCTACTTGGATACACTTAATACCACCGTCTTGCCTAATTACTATTGCTAGGACTTCAAGCACTATGTTGAATAGAAGAGAAAGTGGGCATCCTTGTCTAGTTCCAGTTCGAAGTGGGAATGATTTCAGTTTTTCCCCATTTAGTATGATGTTGGCCGTAGGTTTGTCATAAATGGATTTGATAATTTTAAGGAATGAGCCACCTATACCTATTTTGTTTAGAATCTTTATCATAAAGGCATGTTGGACTTTATCAAATGCTTTTTCTGCATCTATTGAGAGAATCATACAGTCTTTATTCTTGGTTTTATTTATGAGGCGAATTGCATTTATAGATTTGCGAATGTTGAACCAGCCTTGTATCCCTGGAATAAAGCCCACTTGGTCGTGATGAATTATTTTTTTGATGTGTTGCTGAATTCTATTAGCTAAAATTTTGTTGAGGATTTTTGCATCTATATTCATGAGGGATATTGGTCTGTAATTTTCTTTTTTTGTTGG